>PVKE010048253.1:0-11642 GCA_004027555.1 Craseonycteris thonglongyai | reverse complement strand
TTTTTTTTTTTTTTTAAGATTTATTTTATTGTTTCAGAGAGAGAGAGAAAGAGAAAGAGAAGGGGGAGGGCCCAGAGCAGTCTCCATAGTTGTACATCATTAGTTGTGACATGGTTTCATTCCACATACCATATTTTCCGGCATATAAGACGACCGGGCGTATAAGACGACCCCCTAATTTTACAGTTAAAACATAGGGTTTAGGCCTATATTTGCTGTATAAGACTACCCCCCACTTCCGAAGCTGTAGTCTTATACAGCGAATATAGGCCTAAACCTATGTTTTAACTGTAAAATTAGGGGGTCGTCTTATACGCCCGGTCGTCTTATACGCTGGAAAATACGGTAGGTGGATGTGGGGACACATGAGGCTGTAACCAAATTGGGGGCCTTGTTCATGGGAGGTAAGAACCTTTGCCGCCTTTCTCAGAAATTATAAATTGCACCGTAGTTCAGCATGTGGTTTTGCAGGAGCTGGATTCAGGATTCAGTCCATAGACCTCATGATTGCAAGGCAAATGCTTAACTGGCTGAGCTCTCCTGGAATCCCCTAGATTTATTCTTTTTAAGCCCATCACCTACTCAGTTTATTTATGAAATGTACTTAGGGTAATTAGGAAAATTTAGTGATTTTATACACACATACACACACTCACTCTAATCTCACCTGTCTCATTTTTGATAAAAGAGTGATGCTATTAAAATAATGCCAGAAAATCAGGTATAAACTAGAATGCAAACTTAGATATATGCTCATCTAGGAGACACAGCACACTATATTACAATTTCCTTAAATTTACATAATTTATAATCAGTACTTATCATACTATTATTATAACTGATTATATAATTTATATTTTAATGTCTTCTAGGATTATTGGTAACAGTATAAGTTACCAAGTCACTGGTTCATTAAGCTACATGGAGAAAAACAAATGCAGACTAGAGAGTATACAACAAATGTACAAATAAAAGAACTTACAATAGAAAAAATTACAGATCATAATCAATATGTACCTAGAAATATCTAAATGGTATTACAACATATAGAAATGTGATATTTTGTTATATCACAATATCTAATGTAAGAAATCTTCTTACTTTTTCCTTCTAAATATTTTTCAAATTTTTCTTTGTTTAGATTCACTACCGTTACATTATTCTCTTTTCTATTGACACACCAGGCCTTTCACCATAGCCTTTCAACTGAATTCTCAGGGGGAGATTCTCCCTTTCTATTACATCCTGAATAGTTCTCACAGATAGATCTGCATAGGACATTATTTTGTCACATCAATCATTGTTTTATTCATCAACTAGTTATTGACTGCTATGCTCTGTACTGTGTGAAGCAAACATTTTCTTGGCCTCCCTGATATTTCAAGTGTACTGGAGAGACACAGTAAACAAATAATTGTCCAAATAAATTACTAACTCTTTTTTTTAAGTTTTTATTTATTTTATTAATTTTTTGACAGAGAGAGAGAACTGAACTGGGGGAACTCCCCATTTCAGCACATGGTTCCGCATGGGCCGGGCCGGGATTCGATCCTCGGTCCCCGGCGCTGCAAAGTGAGCGCTTAACCCACTGAGCCATCCCGGCTTCCCCTAAATTACTAACTCTTATAACTGCTATAAATAAAAATAACAGAGTGCCATGGGAGATAGTGGTCTATTTTGCAATGGGGAAATAAAAAATGGTTTGTTTGTTTGTTTGTTTTGAGATATTGGTTGACAAAAATTACATAGATTCCAGGTGTACAATTCTACATTAGAGTCTATGCATTGTAGTATGTGCTCACCACTCAGTTCTCTTTGCATCACCATATATTTGATGCCCCTTCCCTGTTCCCCCACGCCCCTACTCTCCCTCCCACCTTCCTCTTTAACCTCAAGTAAGTACTAAACTATTGACTGTTTCCATGAGTTTTTATTTCTTTGTAACTTTCAGTTTTATATTCTACCTATAAGTGAAGTCATATGTTTCTTGAATTTTTTAGTCTGACTTATTTCACTTAATATGAGAGTTTCAAGGTCCATCCATGATTTCTTAAATCATTAGCCATCAGTGTTTAAGTCAGTCTTCAGCCTCTCTCCACTCCTTTAAGGTTAACAGGGTGAGGCTAAAAATTCAACCTCTAACATTTTCTCTTGCTTGGTTGCTACCAGCCTCAATCCTGAGGCTACTCAGGAGTCCCCAGTCACTAGTCATCTCATTAGCATACAAAAGGAAGCTTACTCTTAGGAGATATGGAGGGTTTTTGGAGCTCTGTGCCAGGAAACAATAGGGTAAGGTAGAAGCCAAATATATATTTGTTATTATGTCACAACAGGCCTGTCATTGTTTTCCATGTTTTTAACATTTAAATTTTCATCCACTCATGGAGATCTCTGTCCTCCCCTGAAAGTTTCCTTATTTTCTTTATCCAACCTAGAATATCTTTCCTTCTTTTCCTTAAACTTGTAACCAAATTCATTCTTTATAGTCCATTTGGAGCCTTTATATGTTCCAAAAAGTTTTCTCCCTCATAAATTCTAAATATCACTGTTGTAATAGTAGTTGGCAAAGATAGAAAACAGAACATTTTGTTATTCATTCATTCATCCGTTGAACAAAAGGACTGCCAACATTAAAATAATTTTAATTATTCAAATCTAATATCAGTAATAAATGTGATAGAATCTCATTCTGTAAGAGTTATCCAGGGGAAGCCGGGATGTCTCAGTGGGTTAGGCGCTCACTTTGCAGCGCTAGGGACCGAGGATCAAATCCCGCCCTGGCCCGTGCGGAACCATGTGCTGGGCTGGGAGCTCCCCCAGTTCAGTTCTCTCTCTCTCTCTCTCTCTCTCTCTCTCTCTCTCTCTCTCTCTCTGTCAAAATAAATAAATAAATAAATAAAAATATATTAAAAAAAAAAAAAAGAGTTATCCACAACATAAATGAGTTAGGAATGGCTGAATTTAAAATAGTTAAAATTCTTTTATATTTTTTTAAAAATTAATGAAATTTATGTAGCTGTGAGTGAACTCTATCACTTTAGCATGCACTCTACTTTAATCCATGCTATCTTTGTTTAGCCTGATAGAACCATGACTCACTTGCATTCTTTTCACCAGCTCCTTGTACCTGTGCATATACTGTGTGCCCACTCCTTTAAATCATTCAATTCTTATGATGGTAGGTTCTGATGAGTGTCAAGTTCAGTTAAGAATAAAGCTTCAGGTCTATCAACCATAACCAAGATACAATAACCAAACCTCAAATTAGAATAAGGGTTTAGTCAAAGATAGCACCTTGGCCTCAGTTATGTTTCAGCTCAGCACTCATGAAAGTAGAATGGCCCCCACAGACCGCATTCCCTAGAAAGCAGACCAAACAATACCATGACTGACGTAAGGACCTAAAGCCACAATGAATTGCTCCCTACCTTAGCACCAACCAACCAGTAGAGCCCACACTACAACTCCCATGGTAACTATAATTAATGATTTTTTTTTCCTTTAAATAATCTAGCTACTAGAGGCCATCCAATATCCAGGTTTTTGAGAGCAATAGCTCTCCTTTGTCTCCAGACTTGGCACCAATTCCTTAAATAAACATTTGCTTTCTTGCTACAGACTCCTCCTCATATCTCTTTTTTGTATTGCCTTTGGTCTTTTATCAAAAGTCTACTAACTAAAATAAAAAGCCAACTGACTATAGTTATGTAGGTCTATTTCTGGATTCTATTCTGTTTCATTGATCTATTTGTCTATTCTCTTGCCAGTGCCATACTGGGACTTGCCAGCCGTTTGACTGTGTCCATCTCCTTCAATATTGTGTTGGCTATTCTGGGTATTTTGTCTTTCCATATTTGTTAGGGCCAGGGGGCAGACAACCACAAAAAAGCAATCATGAACCTCATGACCAGGAGCAAACAGTTTTCAGAAAGTCCTGGGAGCCTGCAATACCCGGAAATGGCTTAACTAGGAAACACATCCAACCCAGATGCAATATCTGTTAACTTTCCACTCCCTTTGTGGTGCTTTCTGATAGCTTCCCACTCCCCTTCTGCTGCTGCCTTATAACTGCCCAGAAAATATTCTCCCAACCTCCCCCCAACCCCAAGAAGTTGCTGATGCCACTTTTAGAGTTAGCCTGGCAGGTCTCATTAATAAGCTTGCTTGTCTGAACTCTCAGTGTGTTATGCCCTTGGCAAAACTTTCCATATTAACTTTAAAATCAGTTTATCAATAATAATAAAATAACTTGCTGGAATTTTGATTGAGATTATATCAAATTTATAGATCAAGTTGGGAGAATTGATACCTTGACTATTAAGTCTTTCTATTCATGAAATTGAATAGCTCTCCATTTATTTCTTTAAATTTATTCTTCAAAGTTTTAGATCATCAGGATATATTGATGAACTTTCAACATTTCACAGTAAAGATACAATTTAATTAAAAAGTAGGCAAAGGACATGAAGAGACATTTTACCAAAGAGAATATACATTTAGGAAATAAACAAATGAAGAGATATTAAACATCATTAACCATTATTTGGAAATGCAAATAAAAAACATAGTGAGCTATCATTAAAACCTATAAGGTGGCTAAAATAATAGCAATACCAAATACATGAGAAAACAAAACCCTGGTTTTGGTGAGAACGTAAACTGGTACATTATCTGTGAAAAAATAATATGCCATTAAAAAAATGATTTATGTAACTAGCATATGACATAGCAAACGTACTCTTGGGCATTTATCCCAGAGAAAGTTTTTAGTTTGAAAAATTAGAAAAGGCTTGTTCGATTCACCAGTGTTTATGCTAAAACTTTGAAGTTAATCTTATATCCAAAGAAAAACTTGTAGATGAGTCTTCCTAGCAACCTTATTTTTAATAGCCAGTGCCTGCAGTCAATCAAAATGTCACAACTAGATGAATGGAATGGGGTCACAAAATAGGATGCTACATAGAATAAAAGCAAAACAAAACTAAACCAAAAAACTATTTATACATGTAAAATTTATGATAGCTCATAAGTGTACTATGTTAAATAAAAAAGCCAAGCTCAAAGAATACATACTGCATTTTTTAAATTTATATAATAGCATTAAAATTTTTTTAATTATGGAAATGAAAAACAGATTAGTAGTTGCCAGGACGGTAGAGGTGTAGTGAACGGGTGTGACAAAAAGTGGGAGGGAGATCCTTTCTGGATGTAGTAACTCTGCATCTACGTTGTGCTCATGGTTATACCAATTTATATATGTGGTAAAAGGGCATAAAGTTGTACACACAAATTATAATATCAGTTTCCTAGTTTTTGTATTATACTTGAGTTATGTAAGTTGTAACCATTGGGGGAAATGTTTAAGAAGACACAGGACTTCTCTGTGCTAACTTTGCAAACATTTATGAATATATAATTTCAAAATAAAAAATGTAAAAGATTCAAAGTGAACATTTATTTTATGTAAAAATAGCAAAATATTGTGAAATATTATTCCCATATCCTGATGAAAGAAGCTTTCTAGAAAGCACTCATGCAGTATGTATCATAGGGTATAATATTTGCAAACATTTTCCTCCTACTTTTGCAAATTAAAAAAAAAAGGGGGGATACATAAGAAAATGTGTAGCTAGAAAATTATTGTCAGAGGATTGTTTATTATATAAAAATAATGAAGTGGGACCTAAATGTCTAACAATAAGCAACTGATAAAATTATACTTTCAATCAGTTGCTAATATGTTAAGTACAATTATATATTGTCTAGTCACAGACATACTCAATAGCCTGAGGGAAGGGGAGGAGGTGGGAGAAAGAGTGGGAGGGGAGGTGGGAGTGGGCACCAGCATTATGGACACACTCAATAGTTTGGGGGTTGCCTGGAGAAGGAGGAGAAGAGGGGAGGGAGAGTTGTGGGGTGAGGTGGGAGTGGACACCTGATACATGATGGTGGAGGGGGTGCTGATTCTGGATGGTGGGCACATGATGCGATGCATGGGTGATGTGATGTGGACTTGTACATCTGAAAACTGTCTAATTGTTTCCGATCAATGTCACCCCATTAAATATAACAATAAAAAAAAGATATTGTCTAGTATTTATCATTAAACCTACAACATTTTAGGTTACCCTAAGATATGTTTAGAATTCTGGTTCATATGTAACTGCTTTTTCTTTTTGTCCTTACCATGTAGACGAGGCAAGGGATCACTCTGAAATCTCTTATAAGAGTACAAATCTTATTCAGGAGGGCTTGGCCCTCATGATGTAATCACCTGCCAAGGGCCCTACCTCTTAATACAATCACTTTAGGGGTTAGGATTTCAAACATATGAATATTAGAGGGGACACAAACATTCAGACCAATAGCACTATAAGATACACACATGCTTTATGATTTTTTTTTCAAATTGAATCTTGCCAATATAATTCCAATAAAGGAAATGTTAAAATAGAAAATGGGCCTCACCCTTCTCCATTTTTATTCTCTGTTTTCTTTACAATGTTTAATACATACTTTTATTTGGCTATAAAAATACTCATTCACTTCATTATCATTTGTATTCATTTCAAAAATGATACTACTTTGCAACAATATAATATGAGAACATATATAAGTCTCTTAATCATAAATGAAAATTGCTTTCCAAAGGAGTCTACCAAGTCACATTGAAACCAGTATTGCAACAGTATGCTGGTAATATCACCACCCGAAAACACAGTAAATATCATTTCCTTCCTTTCTTCTTTCTTTCCTCCCTCCCACTCTTCCTTCCTTCCCCCTCTCTGCCTCCGGCTCTCCCTCTCACTCTTCCTCTCCCTCTTCCTCTCCCTCCCCCCACTCTCTCTCTGAGTAGGAGAAGATATTTTCCCTTAATTTGATTTAATTTATTTATTTGCATGAGGGGAGGGCTGGCTTTGTGTATATTAGGTTTATTTATTCTTTAGCGATTTTTTGTCTACTACAGATTACTTTTTCAGGTCAGTTTTCTGGCCATTTTTTTAAAACATTTTATTAAATTTATTGAGGTGACATTGGTTAATAAAATTTTATAGGTTTCACATGTGTAATTCTATAATATATCATCTCTATATTGCATTGTTTGTTCATAATCCAGAGTCAGTACTCCTTTTGTCATTTTACTTTGCTGCTTTCAATGTTATATTCTCACATTTGTGTAAAGTCATATGGTTCTTGACTTTCTGTCTGACTTATTTTGCTGAGCATGATAATCTCAATATCCGTTAATGTTGTCACAAGTGACAGTTTTTATCTTTTCTTATGGCCGAGTAATATTACACTGTATATGTGTACCACATGTTCTTTATCCAATCATCTATTGAAGGACACTTTGGTTGGTTTCATGTCTTAGCTATCATGACTACTGCTGCAGTGAACATTGTGGTCACATATATCTTTGTGGAAAAAAGTTTCCAGATTTTTGGGGTAGGAGAGAGTTTGCTGGGTCATACGGTAATTCTATTCTTAATTTTTTAAGGGACTTCCATATATTTCCCACAGTGGCTGTACCACTTTACATTCCCACCAGCAGTGCATGAGGGTTCCTTTCCCCCCACAACCTGTTTAGTACTTATTATTTGTTTTGTTCTTGATAGCCATTCTATTAATATTACAATAACAAGTATGAGGTGACATTTTGTGCTTTTGATTTATATATTGCTAATACCTAGTGAAGGTGAGCATTTTTTCATATATGTGTTGGCCATTTGCGTGTCTTCTTGGGAGAAGTGTCTATTCAGATTCTCTGCCTATTTTTAAATTGAATTGTTTGTGTTTTTGTTGTTGAGTTGTACAAGTTCTTTATACAAGAGCTGTCCAGAAAAATCCAGCCGTGAATGCCTCTATTTTTTATATAGTATAGCTGGAAACTTTCCAGACAGCCCTTGTATATTTTGGATATTAGCACCTTATCGAAGGCATTTACAAGTATCTTATCCTGTTCCATTGGTTACCTCTTTGTTTTGTTCATGGTTTCTTTTGCTGTGCAAATGCTCTTTAGTTTGATATAGTCCCGTTCGGTTACTTTTGCTTTTACTTTCCCTGCCTCTGAGGTCAAATTCATAAATTCCTGCCTAAACCCAAGGGCCATAAGTTTACTACCTATATATTCTTCTTCGCAAATTATTTTTTCAGGTCTTAAGTTTAAGTCTGATTCATTTTGAGTTAATTTTAGTATATGGTGACAGATAACAGTCATCTCTAGAGTCATTTTTTTCCCACATGGCTTTTCAATTTTCCCAGCACCATTTACCAAAGAGGTTTTCTCTTCCTCATTGTATGTTTTTGGCTCCTGTGTCAAAAATTATCTTCCCATATATGTGTAGGTTTATTTCTGGGTTTTCTTTATATCTGTTTTTCTGCCAATACTATGCCATTTAGATTATGGTCACTTTGTAGTTTAAATTGAATTCAAGAAGTGTGATAAATCAAGTCTTATTCTTTTTTGTACAATTGTTTTGGCTTTTCTGGGTTCTTCGTGATCCCATAAATCAGATATTTTTTGTTCTATTTCTTGAAAAGCTGTCCTTGGAATTTTGATGGGGATTGCATTAAATTTGTATATTTCTTAAAGTAATATGACCATTTTAACTATGTGGATTCTTTCAATCTGTGAACATGAAATATTTTTTCATTGTTTTGTATCTTCTTCAATTTCTTTTAATAATGTCTTATGATTTTCAGTGTATAGGTCATTGACATTCTTTATTAAGTTTATTCCTAGGTATTAAATTTTTTGTTGGGATTACAGAAGGTATTCTTTTTATTAAGTTTTCTGAAGTTTCACTGTTAGCGTATAAAAGTACAATGGGGTTTTGTACATTGATTTTGTATCCTGCAACTTTAATGTATTTGTTTATGTCTTCTAATATTTTTTTTGGTAGTCTTTAGAGTTTTCTGTATAAAGAATCATGACATCTATAAAAAGTGACAATTTAACTTCTTCATTCCCAATTTGGACACCTTTTATTTCTTTCTCTTACCTAATATCTCTGGCTAGAACTTCCAATACTATGTTGAATAGCAGTGGTAACAGGGGACATCCCTGTCTTGTTACTGATTTTAGAGGAAAATATTTCAGTTTTTATAAATAAGTATAATATTAGTTGAAGATTTGTCATATATGGCCTTTATTATTTTGAGGTATTTTCCTTCTATACACACTTTATTAAGTGTTTTAATTTTATTAATTAATTAATTTATTTATTTATTTTTTACAGAGAGGGAGAGAGAGAGAGAGAGAGAGATACAGAGATTGAGAGAGAACTGAACTAGGGGAGCTCCTAGTTCAGCATATGGGTCCGCACGGGCCAGGGCCGGGACTCGATCCTCAGTCCCCGGCGCTGCAAAGTGAGCACCCAACCCACTGAGCCATCCCGGCTTCCCCAAGTGTTTTAATTGTAAATAAATGTTGTGTCTTGCGAAACGCTTTCAGCATCAATTGATATATTCATATGATTTTTATCTATTATTTTGTTAATGTGGTACATCACATTAATCAATTTGAGTATGTTGAACCATCCATGTGCCCCTGGAATTAATCCAACCTGACCATGATATGTCATCTTTTTAATGTATTATTGTATTTGATTTGCTAATATAGTATTTGTTGAGGAATTTGTCATTTGTATTCATCAGAGATATTGGTCTATAGTTTTCTTTTTTTATGTTATCCTTACCAGGTTTTAGTATCAGGGTAATGTTGGCCTCATAAAATTAGTTAGGACATTTTGTCTCTTCTTCAATTTTTTGGAAGAATTTGAGAAGGATAGGTATTGAATGCTTTTTGAATGTTTGTAGAATTCACTAATGACACTACCCAGTCTTAGAGTTTTGTTTTTGGGAAGGTTTTGGATGATTCTTTCAATTGTATTACTGTTGATCAGTCTACTTAGTTTTTCTAGTTCTTTGGGATTCATTCTACAAAGGCTATGTTTTTAGAAACATTTTCTAGGTTATTTTTTTCCAGGTTATTGAATTTGGAGGCATAGTATCCTCATATGATCCTTAATATTTCTATGGTATCCATAATAATTTCTCCTCTTTTTATTTTGGTAATTTCTGTCTTTTTACTTTTTATTTAGTGAATCTAGCCAGGTGTTTGTCAATATTATTAATCTATTTGGAGAACCAACCCTTTGTTGTATCATATTTTTTTATAGTCATTTTACTCTCTATTTTATTTAGTTCTGCTCTAATTTTTATTATTTTGTTCCTTCTGCTGACCTGGATTTCATTTGTATGTCTTTTTCTAGTTCTTTAAGATATAATGTTAGGTTGATTATGTGGCATTTTTCTTGTTTTTTAAGAAAGGACTGTAATGATATGAATTTTCCTCTTAATACTGCTTTCCCTGCATCCCAGTAACTTTGATATGATGTACCGGTATTTTCATTCTCATTTGTTTTTACCTATCTTTTGATCTGTTTATTTCTTGTTTGACATAGTCATTTTTAAATAGGATTTTATTTAATCGCCTCATATTTGTGATATTTCCTGTTTTATTTTTGTAGTTGATCTCCAATTTCAATGCTTTTAGGTCAGAGAATATCCTTGGTATTATTTCAGTCTTCTTAAATTTGCTGAGGTTACTAAGGTTTATGATTAGTATGAAACTATAACCATATTATTACTTAAAATATTTTAGATAAATAAAATTTGCTATAGAAATTAATCACCAGTAAGTACCCACAAATGAGTAATTTCCTATAAGGAACTGAGATAGTTCCACAGCCACATTTACCAAAGAATGTTTAATTTATTAGAATAAAGGCCTTTAATGTAGTAGAGTAGAGCTTTCAAACTTATTCATCCTCTTTACTAGCTACATAATCATTGAAATAATTTAATTTAAAACTGAAACAATAATTAAAAGCAGTGATATGGAAACTTGCATACTATGAAATATTATAAATAACTAAATTAGAATTCTTTCTACTATATTATACTATCTTCTTTATTTTTGCAAGGCCTATTTAGTTGCCAAATTATGGATAAATCAGAATTTAGAGTATGTAATTTCAATGTTTTTATTGTTATATAAGAATTTTTAAAAATCCACATAATTTAGAAAATATAAATAAGCTAACATAATTGGTTATATGCAAAATCAGAATTAAAACACAGGAGTTCTAACTTTTATTCTATCACTTTGTCCAGGTACAGTTCTTTAATTTTATAATATCTTAACTATGCAAACTTTAACAAGGGCCAGATCTTTTTTTTTTTTAATATTATTATATTTTATTGTTAAATTTAATGGGGTGACATTGGTTGGTAACAATTAGATAGTTTCCCGATGTACAACTCCACATCACATCACCCATGCATCGCATTATGTGCCCAGCACCCAGAATCAGGTCCCCCTCCAACACCATATATCTGGTGCCCACTCCCCCCACCCCCCACAACTCTCCCTCCCCACTCCTCCCTCCTCTCCAGGTAAACACCAAACAATTGAGTGTGTCTATAATCCTGGTGCCCTCTCCCACCTCCCCTCCCTCTCTCCCTCCTCCCTCCTCCCCTTCCCTCAGGCAATCACCAAGTTATTGAGTATGTCCATAGGTCTCTGTGTCTTTGTAACTTTCAATTTTATATTCCACCTATAAGTGAGGTCATATTTT
>PVKE010048252.1:0-11655 GCA_004027555.1 Craseonycteris thonglongyai | reverse complement strand
CAAAATACGTATGTTTGCACTTCAGTGGGCCAAATCTAACCCAGATAACAGCAAAGGATTTAAGGCCACTGTATCCTGGAGTACTAGGTTCTTGGAAAGGCACAATCTGGTACTGAGGCAAAAGACCAAAATTGCACAAAAATTACCTGCAGATCTTGACGGCAAAGTAAGTCTTTTCCATCGATATGTAATACAACAGCACAAGAAACATGGCTATGCATTAAGTCAGATCGGAAATATGGATGAAACTCCTATGAATTTCGATATGGTTGGAAATAAAACTGTTAATCCAAAAGGTGCAAAAACAGTGTTAATTAAAACAACAGGACATGAGCAGTCCAGTTTTACAGCGGTACTAGCATGCACAGCTGATGGTGCCAAACTAAGACCAACGATTATTTTTAAAAGAAAAACAATGACGAAAATCAAGTTCCCTGTTGGAGTTTTTGTACATGTGAATGAAAAAGGATGGATGGATGAAGAAGGGGTAAAGCTATGGCTTGATAATGTCTGGGGTAGGCGACCAGGTGGACTTCATCAAGAACGTAGCCTACTGGTGTGGGATATGTTCAGGGCTCATTTAACTACCAGCACAAAGAACAGGCTGGCAAGAATAAACACAGATGCGGCAGTTATTCCTGGAGGATTGACATCATTGGTACAGCCACTGGATGTGTGCCTAAACAAGCCATTTAAAGATCACATTAGAGAACAGTGGAATCAGTGGATGGTTAGCGGCGAAAAGTCATTCACAAAAGGAGGAAACATGCGTGTGCCACAATTGGATGTTTTGTGTAACTTTGTCATAAAAGCCTGGAATGATATTACTGAAGAAATAGTAATCAGGTCTTTCAAGAAGTGTGGTATATCAAATTCTTTGGACGGTATGGAGGATGACTTCTTGTGGCAAGATGAAGGGGGAGCCGAAGCTGAAGCCACACCATCTGATTCGGAATTTGATCCATATGATGACTGTCTTACAAATGTACCACAAGAGGTCATTGATGAACTTATGATGTCAGAAGAAGAACATGATTAGGATTTTGAAGGATTTTAAGCTCACAATGCTCCTCTGCCTAGAAAAACCTCTTATCATCCCAGTCAATCACAAACAAGCATTTTCTGCAAGTTCTTCATGTAATTTTCTTTCCAGATGATGCCATCATTGTTAATGTTCTCTTTTGGATTTTTTGTTTCTCGATCAAGTTCATGGCATTGCCATTTGTGAAGAGACCTTCCATTTATCGTATCAATGTACGGTATATTACGGTATGTTCGAAAAATGTCATTCATTAAAAATTTAATTAAAAAAAGAACTGGTGTTGCCTTGGAAGTGGGGGGTAGTCTTATACAGCAAATATAGGCCTAAATCTATGTTTTAACTGTAAAATTAGGGGGTCGTCATATACGCCCGGTCATCTTATACGCCAGAAAATATGGTAGAATAGTGGTTTTCCGTCAACAGTCCATTCCATAAAATGGTTTCATATTTTAGGATGTATTCATGAGAACTATTCTTCTCTTATAAATACATCCTGAGATTATGGCCTGATGTGCAGACTGGTGGTTGAAAACTGTGAAAGTAGATGGTAGGTCTAAACTTTGGGTGGCACCCAACTGGTCCCACTATAGATGTCAATTACATTTAAAAAAATAAGTTGAGTTCTGTGACCAAATAAATGTGGGACCTGCTACAAGATGTATTCCCATCTTAAAAGTCCATAATGCATATTAGAATACTAAAAGCTCTGAGAAATCCTATAGAAGAATCCTGCTTTACTTCTTATCTTTATTTAATGTCATTTTCCCAGATAGTTTGACAACAGAACTCTGTTGTTTTCAGTATATTATTTGCATTAAATCAACTGCTGCTGTTGTGCAGAACAGCTAGTCATTTATTCAGTCCATATATTGAGAGCCCACTCTGCTTCAGGCACTATTATTTCATGCTGGGAAAATCACTGTCTAACACTGCCCTTGGCGTCACTGTGCTGAATACTGTTGAGAATCATTGTATAGACCAGGGGTGTCAAACTGGCGGCTCACGGGCTGCATGTGGCCCCCGAGGTAATTTTTTGTGGCCCACGATGCTCTGAAATAAAATGAAAATAGGCTATTTTCTTCATAACAATTTTTTCTATTTTCATTTTATTTCAGAGCATCGTGGGCCACAAAAAATTACCTCGGGGGCCGCATGCAGCCCACAGGCCGCCAGTTTGACACCCCTGGCTGGTATAGAACAACTTCCAAAATTAGAATCTATGATATAACTAAGGATTCCTGGGTTCCATCGAAGACATTCTGTCTGCACAATAATTTATGGATCTTAAAACATGGTTTTACTCTTGGGGGATACTAGAAAGAGATACAATTAAATTTGAGGATGAGGAAACAAAAAGCTATTTATCCATAATAATAGAAACTCAATAAAGTAACATTTTTCTCCTTAAATTCAATTAAAATACCTATGTGAGATTTAAATATGTTCTGTATCTTCAAAGATAAACATTGTAGTTTATGGAATACTAAGAAACTGAAAGTAATGTGGAACTTATGAAAGCTTAGCAACACAAACAACAGTTAGTTACTAAAAAATGTTAATTCTTAAATTATCATTCATACCAAAATGTTAAAAGAATTTGGAGAATGGTTGATTCTTAGAAATTACTGCCATTTATTGAGTTCTCTACTATACAATTGAATTAATTGATCTATATATTTGTTTTACATAAAATTTTTTAGTTCTTGGAACAAGTTTATGAGGAAGGTATACTAAACTGTATTTTATAGATGACAAAGCTGAGGCTCAGGGAGTTAAGTAGTTTTCCCAAGATCACATTAGAAACTCAGTTCTTTCTGAATATAAGGCCTGAATCCCCTTCCCCCACATGGCATGCTGCTTCTCCTATGTCCTGCCATGCTGTGCTTCCTCTTCTAATGAACAACAAACAGTAGAGAAGATGTTGCCCCAGTTAACAAGAACTGGCTGAGATTTAAATAAACACTTTCAAGGCTCTAAAAACTGTAATAGACTAACATTAATATCAGAATTGATATTGCAGAAACTAAATCAACAAACTGTGATAAACATAAAAATATGTCTAGAATGAAGAAGGTGAGATAAACATATAAAGAACAGAGCAGAGAGAGATCCAACCTACTTTGGAAAAACAAAATTTCCTGATCAAGAACCACACATAGCGTAAAACCAAAAAAACAAATACTTAAGACAAGAAATCAAAAAATGTACATGGAGTGTATATTGCAAAATCACAGAACATCACAAGTGGAAAAAATGTAAGAGGTTATTCAAATTAGAGTAACTTCCCTCTTCTACAGATAGGGAGAACAAAGACTAGAAATAGTAAGTCCTGAGTCACATATCATATTATAATAATAATGAAAGTAAAACTCAAAACAGAGTCTCTTACATTGATTTTAGGGTTTGTTGTATACTATATTTTCATGAAATAAATGAAAAATCTGGAAGTGACTCAAAGACATGATCTCATATAACTGCTGCTGGAACAAAGCACCATAGGGGCCTAAGTTTATCCTTCATGGTACTACCTCAATTGTGTAAAGAAGTTATTTAGGTCTCTGGAAAATCTGCCAGTGAGACTTGTTTGTCAGGACTACTGCTGAAGACAGAACAGTCATACCCTATAGACCTGCCATTTCCCAAGGTAGACTGAGAAAGTAGAACGCTTGTAATCCTGTATGGCTGCAATAGCTGAAAAATACATGCCAATTCTACATGCAATGAGGGGGGCCCAACAAGAACATGTTGAGAGAATAAGTTATGGCAACTAGTCAAGATCCTGGCCTGGACAGAAAATGTTACCTAGGCTATTAGCAGTTTCCCTCAGGGTCTTATATGCTGCTGTGTTACAGAATTTCTCTAATTTTTACCCAATATTTTAAATAAAATCTGCCACCCTGAAGTGAGTGAACTTGGTGGTATCGTTTTATAAAAAACTGACTTGGACCTAGAGATGGGCAGTCTCAAGAAACTGACTGTGTAACACATCTGAAGGTTAAGGTCAGTTGTGATCCCTGCCATTGGGATTTTTAAAATTCCCAATTCCTAATAATAATAATAATAATAATAATAATAATAGCATTTTACTTAAGCTAATTTGAGTAGATTCTTTCTTTTCTTTTCTAAGATTTTTTTTTTTTTACAGATTTATTGTTTTTTGAGAGAGGGTGAAAGGAGAGGGAGAGAGAGAGAGAGAGAGAAGGGAGGAGGGCCCAGATCAATCTCCATAGTGTACATTATTAGTTGTGACATGAGTTTCATTCCACACAGGTGCATGTGGGGCCATGCGAGGCAGGAACCAAACTGGGGACCTCCTGCACAGGAGGCAAGAACCTTGGTCAAGTCATCTCGGTGGTTACCAGCTGCGCCAGAGTTCAGCGCATGTGTTTTCATGGGCCAGGGCCAGGGCCAGGATTTGATCCCCAGATCTCATGGTTGCAAGGCAAGTGCTCTACCTGTTTAACTATCCCAACATCCCTACTTCCCTTCCTTTCCCTTCCCTTCCCTTCTCTTCTCTTATCCTTCCTTCCTTCTTTTCTTTCCTTTCTTCCTTTCTTTTTCCCTCCCTCCCTTCCTTCTCTCCCTCTCTCCCTCCTTTCCTTTCTTTTGACAGTCAAGCAGATTTCCTAAGACAATGCCAAACTTCCCTTTGCCTTAGTAAACAATCTATTAAGCTATGTAGGTGAGCACAATCAAGATGTCTTAGGAAAAAAAAAGTTTTTAGTACAATTTTAGGTCAAAAAACCATTTTAAAAACATAAAATAGAGTACTAACTATTTGTGCTGACAAGAGACGCCTGTTGGCCAGTTCCATTGCTTCAATATTAAGGGTTTCATCTATTTCCTTTTTACAGTTTGGGCAGTTCACCTTTTGATGTTCTGTTTTTTCTCCTTGGTTCAACTAAAATTGAAATAAAAATAAAATAAAAATAATACATAAATATGAACAAAAGCCTCAAGAAATTCATGTACCAGTTTAGCATAAGCCTCAAGAAATTCATGTACCAGTCTGGTTTGAAAAGTTATAGAAAATATGCTAGATACAGAGAATGTTCAAATAAGTTTCCTCAACATTGCAGTTATCTAGAATGTAAAATAATTGCCAATTTCAGGGAAAAGAAATTATAGCATATCTTTACCTTTACATGGTATCGTCAACAGTTTATAAAATCACACAGATCCCTCCCTCCACAGAACTACTGAATCAGAAACTCTGATAATGGGGAAGCAATCTGTGTTTTTACAAACACATTCCACGACTTGGCTGCAGCTAACATTTGACAACCACCACTTTAAATTAATCACTTAAGACAGAATAGGAAGTGAACATGGCATTAGGAGGTAAGAATATGGATAACCCCATTTTACAGTTGAGAAAAACTGAAGCTTAGAGAAAATAGAAGAATTGCTCAAATCACAAAGCTATTTATTAAGAGACAAAGGTGGAATATGAATCAAAATTTTTTGAGTACAAGGTTAGTGCTTTATCTGTAGTACCGTACTATTCCTTATGTGTGCATCATAGACAAGAAAGCTGTAACTAATCATCTGCCTTCCTTTTTTTTTAAAGACTTATTTTATTGCTTTTTGACAGAGACAGAAAGAGAAAGAAAAGGGAGGGCCCAGAGCAGTCTCTATAGTTGTATGTCATCAGATCTTGACATGGTTTTTTTCCATACAGGTGGGTGGGGGCTGCACAGGGTGGGAACCGGGCTGAGGGCCTCCCACGTAGAAGGCACATCCCCTTGAGCCAGGGCTTAAACCGGGGGGTGAGAACTGAACTGGGGGCCTCCTCATGGGAAGAACACCACAGTTCATCATATGGGTACACACGAGTCGGGGCCAGGATTTGATCTTTGGTCCCTGGGGCTGCAAAGCAAGAGCTTACTGGTAACTCATTGAGCCATCCCGGCTTCCCCATCTGCCTTCTAAAGCAGATCAAGTACCAGAGCCAAGGGCTCAACTCTGACTTTGCATTGGAATCAGCTGAGTAAATGGATTAAAAAGACATATTCCTGGGACCCTCTTCAGAACACCTGCATCAAAATCTCCTGGATAAGGTTACAAAATCAATCCATATTTTTAAAGTTTTCCAGATGATTCTAATGCAGTCATGTCAGCAAAAGGCCATCATCAGATATTGGGAGCTAATCTAGAAGAATCCCTGGATTTGACTTGGTACTTGTCTCATCCAGAAATTCTGGCAGTATTCCTGCAGGAAGAGGGCTTAGTTCTGAGCCCCCATATGGTTTGTGGGTATGAAATGGATTGGAGGGAATCAATCTTATAGATATGAATTATATTACATCAGCACTCCTGGAAGATGGCCCCTCATATTGCATGATGCAGAAAAACGTTGCAGTGAGAACCGAATGTGACATGGGAAATAGCAAGGCAGTCATAGCATTAAGAAGATCCCAGAACAACTTTTATTGTTTCTCCTTATGGCAACCACGACTGATTGATGAGTCACTTGTACTCTTGAATAAATGTGACTACAGAGATTCTTAAACATATCTCTGAAGCAGTCATGGCATCTCACCCACATCTAAACCTATGGCTTTGGATTCTATTTTTATATTAGAAAATAATATTAATTATAAGCTAGGAGCTAGCAAGTGTTTGTTATGTAATAGCCTAAATAAACACAGAACCAATGCTGAACAAAGGAGCTTGTCCACCTGCAATCTACTAAAAAACACTAGGTATTTTCTAAGGCTCCCTTCTCCTCTTTTTATGACAACTTTTAGAGGTAGTTCCAATACACTGCTCCTTCTTTGGAATTTACAATATATAGTTTCAATATACTCAAAGAAGTTGTTGCTTCTACTTTACCCAACAGTGATTACAAAATTTCCTAAAATTCCCTCCGTGCTTTTGTGGTAAATAAGGAGTTACCCATACAACCTTTCTGTCAATTGTAAGTATTTAAAAATGTTTTTAAAATATTTATTTTATTGGTTTTGACAGAGACAGAGAGAGACAGAGGCAGAGAGAGACAGAGAGAAGGGAGAGGGCCCAGAGCAGTCTCCATAGTTGCATGTCATCAGTTTTTGACATGGTTTTGTTCCACAAAGGTGGGTGGGGGCCACACAGGGCAGAAACCAGACAGGGGGCCCCCTGCATAGAAGGCATGACCCCTCGAGCTGGGGGCCAAACTGGGGACCTTGCACAAGGGAAGCTTCCCCCAGTGAGAACTGAACTGGGGGATTTCAGCATATGGGTCCATATAGGCCGGGGCCAGGATTCGATCCTCAGTCCCCGGCGCTGCAAACCAAGTGCTTAACCCACTGAGCCATTTAGGCTTCCCCAGTATTAAAAATTATAAATTAATGTTTATAACATTTATACTTATTTAAGTGAAATCATATCTACTTTGAGGGAATAAACAAATGATATTACTTGCTTACTTCATATGGGTTTTGAAGTATAATTGCTTTCTCAACCATACTCCAATCTGCATTAGCAAGATCTTTGTCAAATTTGAGTGCAGAGGCTGCAGATTTGGTTATCTCTTGAAAGTGTTGAAATGTATAATAAAGTGATTTATATTTTGTTGATGTGACGTCTTGAAGACCTATGATACAAAAAGTACATTTTAAAATAGTATGAGCAACACTATTTTGATCTGAATTATAAAGGTTCCTTTTGTCCTTATTGTACTAAGTATTTTTTTAAGTTAAAGACTCAGCAGAAATTGTTTAAAATAGAGAAACCAATCATTTCAAAATTTTCTACTTTCCTACTCTTTACAAAAGCTGAGCTACATCATCATCATAAAATAGCTAATATTTACCTAGTGCTTATATAAGCTGAACAAGCACATCTCAGCACCTCATGCTAAGTCTTTTGACAATTTTCACCACCTTTTGAGGTTAAGTACCTCTTCCCAATTTGATAGATGAGAAGACAGAGGAAGAGAAGTGTGATGATTAATTTGATATGTCAACTTGACTGTGCCATGGGGTACACAGATTTTTGGTAAAATATTATTCTGAGTGTGTCTGTGAAAGTGTTTCTGGATGAGAATAACATTTAAATTGGTAGACTGAGTAACGCAGATTGCCCTCCTCAATGTGGGCAAGCCTTGTCCAATCTGTTGGAGGTCTAAGTAACAAAAAGCTGAACAAAGAAAATTTACTGATGCTCTTCAAGATAGGACATGGGTCGTCTCCTGCTTTCAGATTTGGACTGGAACATACACCATTACCTTTTCTGATTTTCAGGCTTTTGGACTGTATATATATCTGCTAAACCTATATGTCTCATATAGATATAGGTATAGATACAGATATATACAGATACATACACCTATACAAACATATATACAGGCTATATGTGTGTATATATATATATATATATGTGTGTGTGTGTGTGTGTGTGTGTGTGTGTGTGTGTGTGTATGTGTGCGCGCGCGCGCGTGTGTGTGTGTATATATATATATATATATATATACTACCTGTATGTCAAATCATGTATATATGATATTTATGTCCAGCTATATGAGTGCTGTCCTGAAAGTATCCAGCCATATACTCATTCTTGTTTTATTGACAATGGCTGGATTTTTTTCTGGACAGTCTGTGCATAACTCCAGACCTCATTAAAGTTTTAAGGACTCTTACTATCAGATGTGAATTCTTTCCTTTTTTTTTTTGTTTGAGCCATAGAAGCTTCTTTAAAAAGCAATAATGAGTAAATGCTCTCTACTATACTGACTAAACAGACACCCCACAATAAGAAGTTTAAGTTTATTTAGCTAATAAATAGAGCATATGATACCCTTTGCAGAACTTTCTCTTTAAACTGTTTTTTCCCATTTTACTATGCTAAGGCCAAGAGAATTAAAAAAAATAAAAATAAAACCACTTCTGTTGCAAATATGAAGGAAGGGAGATTGAATAGTGCAGTATTATCTATAAAGATGAAATTTCAGATTGATTTAAAAAAATACAATTAAAGTAAACCTCTGTAATAGAAAAGGTGATAGAGCAGTTAAGAATATAAGGAAGTTAAAGCATCAGGGCAATTTGGTTCTAGTTCTGTAACTGCCATTGCCTAGTTTTGTGACCTTGAGTAAGACCGTTAACTTAGATCTCAGTTTCCCAATTGTTGAAAATTAGGGAATTAAAATAGGCATACTGCATTATGCAAATGTCCTCCTAAAATGACCATTTCTGTTTCTACAGAACTAGCAAGTCAGTTATCCACAGAACTAGATTGGTCTTTTCAAGATCTATAAGTGAAATAAATTTTACTTATAGCTTCTTCAGTAACCTACCACCTGTTGTGTTTTCTGTTATTTAAATGTGATTGGTTTACTTTGATGTACACATGAGTCTCTGAAATTACCTTTTTGACTCTCTCCAATGTCAGCTCCATCAACTCTGAAATCTTGTCTTCATAATGCAGCACTATCATTTAAAATAGTGCCAGCATATAGGAGGCTCTTAATAAAAGTATGTCAAATAATTGAGTAAATTTATTATTTTACTTAAACTGAACTAATGTAAATAAATAATTTTTTTAAATATATTAAGCAATTTTACTGGCCTAAACTATTTATATGACTTCCATAGAGATCTAATTCCTTCTTCAATTAGAAATCACCGATTTGTATTTATATAGCTTGCTTAATTTTTAGTAATATTTGGAATATTTATAACATTTTTCTTTTCATGAAGAATAGTAATTAGTGGAACTTACCTAGTTTACTAACTACCATTGGCAAAATAATTCTATGGATCATCAGGGTAACTAAACACACTGACACTCCATGAAATAATACCTAGAATTGCAAAAACAAAGAGTAAGTATTCATGGCAATTTCATATATTATTCCTTCTATGCTTACCATTGTAAATTAAGCTAGGTTGTACTATGTCAGTAGATGCTCATAACATGGAGAATTTGAATGTCAGCCATGATGAAAGTACTCTGGTGCATTTATCTTCCTACATATATTTTATCCATGCTTTTCAAACCAAACCAAAAACCAGGACACATGGTTTGACAAGTAAACATATACTCGTACTCAAATAGACAGTGGAAAAAAATACTCGTCCAAATTCCATTGTTGCATTTCTTGGCCCCTGGAAATATGCCTGCATTTAATTAATTCTTATCCACTATACACACCTCCATGTGCATAGCCACATAGTTCTCTGCTCAACATCACCAGTACATCTGTAGCAGACAATTCTCCTCACCTGGGAAAAGAGAACAACTCAGAGGCCTTGGTATGTTTGCTCCACCTTGTACTTCATCTCCCTGGAATTCCTTTGTTGCCAGCAAGGAGGAGCAATGAATGTCTTTGGTGCCATTTGTTTTCCTTTTCTTATGTCCCAAGTTGGTCTCCGTAAATAAGTGGAGGAACACTTTTCAGTCTGAGACTACTCACTTCTGTTGCAGTGTTGAGCCTGTGCCAGAACTCTATTCATTTTTATGGCTAATATTCCATTGTCTGTATGTACATTTTGTTTATTCATTCATCTGTGAATGCACATGGGTTGTGAATAACACTACTGTGAACATTCTCGTACAAGTATCCATTGGTTTTCAATCCTTCGGGGGTAAATATTCAGAAGTGAAAATGCTAGGTCATGTTAATTCTGTATTTAACTTTTTGAGAAATCACCAGACTGTTTCACACATGGCCATACTATTTTTCATTTCCACCTGAAATCCCAAGGGTTCCAGTTAATTCCACATTATTCTAACACATCTTTTTTTGTTTAATAACCACAGCTAAAGGATGTGAGGTGGTATCATTGTGTTTTTGATTTGTATTTCTCTGATGATCAGTGATGTTGAACATCTTTTTGTTGGCTTATTGGCCATTCGAGTATCTTCTATGGAGAAATGTCTATTCAAGTCCTTCAACCATTTTGGAATCAGGTTGTTTGTCTTATTGTTGCTGGATTGTAGTAGGTTTATAATTAAATCCTGAATCATCTGGAATGACAAGAGCATTCCACCTGTCCATGGAACTTCTTAAGACAATCTCCATGTCTTTCCTGAGTATATTTCAGGAACTGCTCTGGGCCACTGGAGACTGTGGCCTTATCAATCTCCCTTGTAAAATGGGACTAAAAGGTTCAACTCATCGCAACATATACGGGTTCTGCACCTTCTGTCTCAATATGGCAGGGGTGGCCAACAAGTCGATCGCGGTCGACCGGTCGATCGCGAGGCCAATTTTGGTCGATCATCGATCACTCTCAATGTCTGGGGTGGAATTCGCAAGGCCAATTTTGGTCGATCGTCGATTGCTTGCAATGTCTGGGGTGGAATTCCGTGTACCATGGACTTTGAAGTGATTGTAGAAGACAAAACTTTCTAGCAATAGTTTAGCATTCTGGGAATTTGCCAAGGTCATAAATTCCTAGAATTCTGACAGCCTGACACTGTGATCTCTGCCCACCCAGACAATACATTTTGACTTATGTGTTACACTGGTCACCGGACGCAACGCGTGAACGCAACAGTTACTACTCGACTCATCGAAGAACACAGTCAGTTAGCTTGAATATTTGGTAGTGTCATACGGTAGCTTCTTTTCTTTTGTATTAACAGTATTATTATCAATCAATATTATTTATCCTCGGTGACCA
>PVKE010048251.1:0-11652 GCA_004027555.1 Craseonycteris thonglongyai | reverse complement strand
CTTCTCTTTTTAGGAGAAAAGGCCAAGAATGCTAAGGTGATGATAGAAAACTGAGTAAAAAGCCAAAAATGGCAGCTGGTCACACATTCAGTAATCTCTAGAACAGGTTTTATGAGTAGGGAAAGAGTGAGACCAAGAGACAGAAATAGGGAGGACTCTCAGGTGAATCTTGGGGCAGGACTATAATTGTTTAGGGCAGAAGGCGGGGGCGGTCTGGGTTAGGAGAGGTATCCTCCCTGGAAGATTTTCTGTAGGGAGAAGAAAGGGGTGACTCGCGTCTCTTCATGTTCTTTGCTGGTCCCCAATCTCGGGCAGAGAGCTAGGAGCAGGATGGCAGGGCTGACCTTGAACAGAAGCTGAAGGGCATGCATATTGGAAGACTTGGACACCGGGACAACGGTGCATCCAGGGACCAGGATCAGTTATAACTGGCAAAGGGGCGCCAGGGCTTTTGGGCAGGTCCATCAGCCCAAATCACGATACCTTGGGCTTTCCCTCATTGTCACCTTGTTTGTATTTCTGTGAGAAAGGTTAACATTCAGCTGGAACTTTAAATTAAGGTAGAGTGAGGAATGAATGTGTTGGAGAAAGTCATCAAGATGTGATTGTCATTTTGAACCTTGATCTAGGCAACTGGATATTCCCCACACCCTCCCCTGTGCTTGGCATGTGTGTTCTGCTGCCTTCCCTGAGCCAGAAGCTGCCCAAGGACACAGCCTTGAGATAGTAATGTGGTGTGAGACCATCTGGACTGAGTGAGTGCACCCGGTTAAGTCCTCCTGTGTATGTGACTGACCCTAGGATGACTGCACATATATGTGGAATCCAAAAAACAAAACAAGTGAACAAACAAAACAAAACAGAAGCAAACTCATAGATACAGAGAACAAACTGATGGTTGCCAGAGGGGCGGGGTGTGGAGGGGTATGGAGGGATGGGTGAAAAAGGCGAAGGGGATTCAGAAGTACAAAATTCCAGTTATAGAATAAGTCATGGGGCTGTAATGTGGAATATAGTCAGTCATATCCTAATAACTATGTTTGGTGACAAATGGTTATAGACTTATTCTGGTGACCACTTTGTAAGATATATACAATAAATATCTAATCATTTGTTGTACACCTGAATATAATATTGTCAACTATAATTAAAATATAACTTAAAAAAAACCTCTATATAAACTTTTCAAATTTGGCAGTGGGTGTGGAAAATAACTCATTTGTATTTGTCACCCATGACAAGCCTTGTATGTTTCCTTTTAAACCTGTTACCTACAAATCTGGAGTACTTAACTTTTTCTCTTCTTCTCTCTTCTCTCCTCTCCTCTTCTTTTTCTTCTTCTTAAATCTTTGTTAAATTACAGTTGGCATACAATATTACATTAGTTTCAGGTGTACAACATAATGATTTGACAGTTACGTACTTTATGAAGTGATTACCAGTATAAGCCTATTAACCATTTATCACCATACATAGAAGTCTTGCCATCAATGTGGATGGACCTAGAAATATTATGCTAAGTGAAATAAGTTGGACAGAGAAGGGTACACAGTATGATTTCAGTTATATGTGGGACCAAAAAAAAAAAAAAGAAAGAAAGAAATGAACAAACAAAACAAACTCTGGACACACAAAAACTGATGGGTTCCAGAGGAGGGGCGTGTGGGGAATGGGTGAAAGAAAAAGGGGAAGGGGATTAAGAAGTACAAAGTTTCCAGTTATAAAATAAATCACAACTCTTAGTAAGTAATGTACAGCATAGGGAACATAGTCAATAATATCTGTGGAAACTCTTCAGATTTGGTAGGCAGGTGGGTGTGGAAAACTCTTCATCTTGTGGCCGCTTAAGACAAGCCTGCATAACTTGCCACCTACCAGTCAGGAGTGGTCTGCCTCTTTCTTTGGCCTCTCCCTGCCCTCAGCCTACAAGGGCTGGTTCCAGGTTACTCCTGGGAAGCTCTGGCCAGGGTTGCAACCCAACAGAAGAAGTTGGATTTTTTTTCCCCCTTCTTCATCAGTAGTACTAGGTAGAAGGCCCCTGGGTCATTAGGATAGATCTTGCCTTAAAATTTTAAACAGGATCTTTTCTTCTTCTAAATTCTGCTGCTCTGAGTGTGTAGGATCCATGAAGTATCCCTTCTCTTGGTGCTCTGAATGACATCTCTTGCCTCTCTCAAAGCCTCAACTCTGAAATTTGCTTTAGTTGAGCGGATGCCTTGACACTAATTTCACAGGCATAGCTCCCGTGACTTACATCCTTAGGTAAAATGAGACATCTATAAGAAGTGGTGGCCCCATATGGTACAGAGTATATTTAATGAGAATTCAAGCCACAGAAATAGGGAGAAATCAAATGAGAATGGGTAAGAACAGATATATGTGATTGCTATTTCTTATGATACTGCATTAAATGGTCTTTCTCTATATTGATCCTTTTAGGAGCCCTGGATTCACATTATATGCGTGGGAGCTCTTATCCTGAAACTTCTTCGGAAAGGTCCTGTTATTCCAGCTCTCTGCTTCTCTGCCTTTAGTTACTGCTCAGTCTGCTTCCACTTGTGGAGAATTCAGTTGTGAGGGCAGAAGTCACATCCTGTCTTTGAAGGACTTTTGTGATTAGCTCCATTCTTCTGCAGGAGAAGGCATGGTCTGAAGAACTACTTCGAGAGTTAGAGTGACTAGGGAACCCATGGAATTGTTCACCTACCATCCAAGTAGGAGAAGCAGGGAAGTGCACCGATGGGGAGGTAAAGTCCAAGAGTAAAGGAGTTGGGACAGCTGAGAATGCCACACTCTTATCCCCTTATAGTTCACCTTGAGAACTAGATTGATGTAGCTTAAAGGACCCTGAGATTCTTTAAGACTAGAGCAAGACCAAGGACAGTTACTTTCATCGATCTCATTTGTATTTTATGCAGCATTGGCTACAGATTGGGAGGGGCTCCTCTCAACTGCAGGTACCAGCAGGTCCTCTCTTACTTGGGCCACTTTGCCTTTCATCTCTATTTTCTCTAAACTCATTCATTTTCTCCCCTCCCTCCCCTGCTCTCTCCCGCTCCTGCCCTTCCTTCCATTCATTTATTATTTATTCAAATATTTTATTTTTCAACTAAGTAATATATTTTCATGGTTCAAAAATCAAAATCATATAAAGGATAGACATTGAAGCTTAAAGTTTTATTTTTGTCCCTGTTTACTCTTACTCTGTATGGGGAACCACTTTTTTTTAGATTTTTATGTATATTTCTAATGTTTCTTTAAGTGAGAGCAAGAGTGAGGTCAAGTAGCTCTTGATATGCTTAAGTTACATATGTACATTATACACACATGTGTATGTGTATATTTTTTCTTTTATTTTTTTCAGCTAGACTTTTGGCTGTGCCTTCTAAAGTTAATTTTAGCATACTTTTCCAAAACAGAGATATCTGATCAAAGCAATATTTTCTTGTTCTTTTAAAAACCTACTCTATTTCAAATTATACATTTTATTGGTATAAATAAGGTTGTTGCGTTTTCCTGTTTTATATACCTTAAATACATTTGTAAGATTTAAGGGTTTTAAATACTTATAAATCAGTTTTTGATAAATTATGTAAGCAGTGAGAAGAACAGAAAATGTGAAAACTGACAAATTCAAATATTGTATCAGTTGAAATAAATAAAGTACAAGTTCTCCTTAAAAGCTTCTTGTACTTCATGAAGTATATATTTTGCCTTTGTTTTCCCAGGACATGAAAACAACCAAAATGCCCTTCGATAGATGACTGGATAAAGAAGATGTGGTACATTTACACAATGGAATACTACTCAGCGATAAGAAATGATGAAATACAGTCATTTGTGACAACATGGATGGACCTAGAGACCATCTTATTAAGCGAAATAAGTCAGACTGAAAGAATCCAGAAAAATATGACCTCCTTATAGGTGGAATATAAAACTGAAAGTTACAAAGAAACAAACTTATGGACACACTCAATAGCTTGGTGATTACCTGAGGGAAGAGGAGGAGGGGAAGTGGGGGAGGTGGGAGTGAGCACCAGATATATGGTGATGGAAGGAGAGCTGATTCTGGGTGGTGGGCACATAATGTGATACATGGGTGATGTGATGTGGACTTGTATGTCTGAAAACTAATTGTTACCAATAAATGTCACCCCAATAAATTTAACAATAAAAAAATATATAATAAAAAAATTAAAAATTATTAAGAAGAATTCTGGTTTGGTGATTAAAACTTTGACAATAGCATACCATTTTCTTCTATTGTTTCTGTTTTTAAGGCAGCTATGTCTTACTGTTGGTTATTAGACAGGTAAAATGGCTTTTCTTTTTCTTGGTTGCACTTAAAATATTCTCTTCATCTCTGGTTTTCAGTAGTCACACACTCTGATATGCTAAATGTTACTTTCTTTTTATTTATTGTGACTCAAGTTCTATTACTTTGATATTTGTGATTTGATATCTTTTGTGAGTTTTGCAAAATCCTAAGCCATTATATCTTCAAGTATTATTTCTTTCCCATTCATTGTGTTTTGAGACACTTATTATGAATATTTTACCTCTCTTCATAGTGTCTGATATGTCTCTTTCTTTTTTTTGTGTTATCCATCTTTTTCTTTGTAATTCACTTTGGTTTCTTTCTTTTTTGTCTAATCTGTTTTCAGTTTTACGAATTCTCTCTTTAGCTAGGTTTAAGTTGCTATTAAACCTGTTCTTTGGGTTTGTAATTCCAGGTGTATCTTCTTTTCTAGAATTTTTGTTTTATTCTTTTTTGGATAACATTATTTTGACATAAATGTAAAGAACAAAAGAACGTAACTTGAAAAAGAGAGGCCATTTATTTTTTAACTTTTTAATCTTACAACCAACAGATGGTCACAATAATTAATTCCTTATTAATCCTTCCATGGTGAATTCGGTCCATTTACATTCAGGGTGATGATTGATACATGAGGATATCCTGTATCTATTTCTTCTTTCCTTTTTATTTATTTATTTTTTGTCCCAACTTTTCTCTATTTATTTTGATTTCTTGATTCAGGCTGAATAGCCTCCTTCAGTATTTCTTTGAGTGCTGGTTTTGAACTGGAGAATTTCCTCAGCTTCTGTATATCTGAAAAGGCCTTAATTCCTCCTTCATATCTAAAGGTTAATTTTGCTGGATAGTTAATTTTTGGCTGAAAATTTTTCTCTTCTAATATTTTGAAGATTGGGCTCCACTCCCTCCTGGCTTGCAGAGTTTCTGCTGAGAAGTCTGGTGACAGCCTGATAGGTTTTCCTTTGAAAGTTATATTTTGTTTTTCCCTGGCAGCCTTGAGGATTCTTTCTTTGTCTTTGGTTTCTGTCATCTTCAGAACAATGTGCCTTGGAGAAGATCTGCCAGGGTCTAGGTTGCTAGGGCTCCTGTTTTCCTCTTGAATTTGGGGTTTGAGTTCTTTCCATAGATTAGGAAAATTCTCATCCACTATTTGTTTTAGTAGACTCTGAGAAGATTTCATCTCTCTTCCTTCTGGTACCCCTATTATTCTAATGTTCTTTCTGATGGAGTCAGAGAGTTCTTGTAGGGCTCTTTCATTTCTCTTGATTCTCCTTTCCCTTTCCTCTTCCCTCTGTGAAATTTCCATGTGTCTATCTTCAATTTACCAAATTCTTTCTTCCAGCTGGTCAGCCCTGTTTCCTATACTGGTCAATTCTTTTTTCAGCTCTCCCATTATACCTTTCATTTCGAGTAGTTCCTTTTGGTTCTGCTCTAACTTCTATTGGTAAAGTACTCATTTTGATCAGAAAATTTCTTGTTGAGGTCATTTAACTATGTCTAGGTAATTTGCCAGCATTTACTGAGCTCTCTGAGTGTCTTCAGTATTGTAGCTCTGAATTCTGTTTCCCTTAGATTTGATTCCAAGTGTGCAAGCTCATTTTCTAAAGAATGTCCATGATATTCTGGAGGGGCTTTGGATTCTGAGGTATGCATTGGATTTGATGTGGGTTTTTTTTGCTTTAGGCATGAGTATGTGTTCCCTCTGGGGCTTTGCCTCTCAGATGGGCTTCTCTTTATTTATTTGTTTATTTTTCCTTCTTTTTTGTTCCAACTGTCAGTCTCAATGTTCCCCCTCTTTGGGAGAGTGAGGTTGGCTATGGTCTGACTGCAGTCTGGTATGTTGTTCTATAGGAGGTTGCAGTATGGGATCAGTTGTCGGGGGAGGAGTTTTTGGGAGAGGTTTGAGCGGAGCAGTCAGTTTCTGTGTCCTGGGGTTGCTCTTCAGGTTGCTGGCTTAGCTGTTAGAAGGCAGAACAGTGAAGGTGTGGGCTTGGGTGGGGGTGTGTGAGTAGGACCTGGGGTGGGCCTAAGACACAATAGTAGATTCCTCTGTCAGCAGGGGGGCTGACGGTTCAGTGTGGGTGGGGGGCACAGCAGTTCAGGTCTTTCTCCCCTCTGCTTGGCTGCTTTCACTTTAAGCGTGGTTGTGAGCTGGCCCGCCAGGCTGCAGTGTGGCAGTGGTGGTGGTGGTGGTGGCAGTGGCGGTGCAGCTGAGTCGCTCTTAATCCTCCGCTCCTCCATTTGATCTGCTTTCACTTTAAGCACTCTAAGGCAGCCGAGCGTGCTGCCTCCGTGGGCTAGTGATTGGCCCACCGGTCTGCAGCTAGCAGTGCGGGCGGGGGTGCGGCATTGGCGCTGCGGCAGGGTGGCAGCGCACAGAGGCGGCTCGGCCTGCAGTGCAGGTGGCAGCCTGGGCTGTGGCTGGCGGCTCCACTGGGTCCCTCAGTCCTTTGCTCTGCTCACTGTTTTCACTTCAAGAGCCCTGTCTTTAAAAGGTGCTCCCTAACCGTCAACTCTAGGAGTTCAGCTGTGTCGCCTCTAAATCAGGGTGCTGAGCTGCTCCGGGCTGGTGCCCTGCTCTCTCCCCACCTTCCCAGGAAGTGCAGCCACCCTGCTCCATGGTCCTTATTCCACCTCAGGCTCCATGATCTGATTAGGGCATAGTGTGCTGCCCCTTGAGATCAGATGTTAAATTGTCCACAGTCTTGTGGGGCTTCCATTCTCCTCGGGTCTTGGCTTCCAGCCTGCCCTTGATCCAGCTCCACTTTGACTTTAGTCCTCCAATCCCCCTTTGTTTTTGCCAGCCCTGGGTCGTGCTTCGCGTCCCTGTCCCCGAACTGCTCCTTCTCCTTCCCTCTCCCGCTCTCCCCTTTTTTATCTAACCTTTGGGTGTTCTGCGTTGTGTGGTTCTCTCAGTTGAGGGTATTTCTCAGGGTTTCCCCTGTGGATTCCCCTTTGTTAATAAGTCCCTCCCCAGGTAGGTATTGGGTTTCTTCTCTCATGCTGTTATCTTTCCTCTCCAGTTTATACTCTTTGACCAACATCTCCCCAGTTCCCCCACAACCCAGCCCCCAGTAGCCACCTCTCTACTGTCTGATTCTGTGAGTTCAGTTTTTTTAGATTCCACATATAAGTGGTAACTTCCAGTATTTGTCTTTCCCTATAGGACTTATTTCATTTAGCATAATGCCCTCAAGTTTCATCCATGTTGCTACAGGTGGCCAGATTTTCTTCTTTCTCATGACTGAGTAATAGTCCATTGTATGTATGTATGTATGTATGTGTGTGTGTGTATATATATATATATATATATATATATATATATATATATATATATATATATAGCTTATGGTTGTTTTAAATAGGACATGTGATAAAGTATGTAAGTAAAATATTCCGTGCATTTTTGGGCACATGTGAAGCATATAATCAATGCTATTGTTCTGTCTAATATTTCAAGTGAACTTTTCTAATGATTGTGTTTCCTGGCCCTGGATTCTAATACCCAGTTAAAATCAATGGTCTGAGGATATGGTCCCACCTTCTTGGCCTAACAAACTGATTTTGTTCCTGTCTTCCTGTTAGCATCCTCTCTGGCATGTCTTGCTATTAATCCTGCCCAGTGTCAAAGTGCTTCCCAGTCCTGACCATGCTGCTGGTTCACGCTTTGGGCTTCTGGTCCCTGCTGCTCTATCTGCCAGAATGCCCTCTGTCCACGTTGCCTGTGACCCTGGCTCACATTTCCCTTCTCTCAGGAAGCACTCTCTGGCCTTCTCTGGTGGAGTTCTACAGGGACCCCTCAGCCCTTCAGCCTGTTGTGCCTCTAGTACAGTCCCATATCCTCATTTTCTTACTGGTTGCAAAGAAGCAACAGAATAGAATAGAGTAGAATAGAACAGAACAGGATAGAATAGAATATTATGCTGTCATTTATTCATAAACTCTCCTGAGCAAAGGCTCTTTGAAAGAACCAAGTTCTAGAAATTCTGGGTACCCTGAGGCTCTGTAGGGAGAGATTTTGGAGGGAAGACACACTAGAACACAGAGCAGCCTGTGAGAAGTTTATTGTATAGATCATACCACATACCCCAGTCAAGTTTCCTTAGAGGAAATCACCTTAGGGTCAGGGAAGCAGCAGTGACACAAAGGCTTCCAATAAGATCAGTATACGTGTATGGTCCTCAAGACATGAAAACGGTTCGCTTCGATAGGTATCACTGCCTTATTGTTAGGGCAGATGTTTAGCTGACGAACGACATCAACCACAGCTGCTATTGTCACAGTGCCTGAAAGAGCAAGGACGAAGATCATTTCTGATAACACTCTAACCCCTAGTGTCCTAACCTTTCCACTAGTATCAGGTACTTTCCCACTGGGACTGTTTCCCCAGATCATTTGCAGTGTGTCTCCTTTATTAGCTTTTCTCACACCAGCCTTCACCTTTCAAACCTGGGCATGGCCTTCATCTATGGACCCCCTCTCCTTCCCCACTTCCCCTCCATCCTTCTTCCCTGGGTTCTGCTCCAGATCTGGTGTCACATTTCTCTTTATGGTGTCACCTCCCTTGTGGGTAGTTCTTCCCTTGGATGACTCCTCTACTTACTGTTGGTTTGAAAGTCCCAGTAGAAGGTTCTTGGATAATCTTCACAGAGACAGCCAGTGAATTTATAGTTAAAAGGCCCATCAATCGGAGTGCTGCTCACCAGGTAAGTCTTAATCTGGGGGGAGGAAGTGGGAAAGGACCCAGTGTTAGTCTGGGCAGTGGGAAGGGGAGAGAAAGACAAGAGAGGACCGAGGAAGAGGACAGTGACATCTTCAATGGGCAAAGAGCAGGGACAAGGCGGCAGGTACAGGAAGTCCACTTTTGTAATATCATTTCAGGAGCTAAAGTTTAAGTCAGAAGGTTTTCTGTCCTCACATCCTCAAATTCCTGTGTCAGCATGTGGACCTAGGGCTCAGGAGGAAAGAGGTGAATGAATCCACAGGGCCCAGAACACTCATGGACAGCTATTCACTTGGTGGGTTTCCTGCAAGGGCTTCAGGGATTGGCTTGTGACCGCAGCCTGACCTCTGGGGAGTAGAAGCTGAAATCAGAGCTGTGACCCAGTCCCAGCTGTGCTCCTCTAGAACTTTGTAATTGTTGTTCTCTCACAGTTGAGGAAAGCAAGAGTGAGAGACGTCACTTTCATTACAAAAGGTCACAAATAAACAAAAAACAAAAAAAATCAGAACACATGGGGCTTATCTTTGGCCTGCATGGTCACGGCTGAGGCAATCTGCTTGCCCCTTGGAACTTGGCCAAGTAAAGGGGAATTGTGCACCACACTGACTTCAAGTGTTTTCCTCTGTAGAATTTTACTGAGAATACTTTGGATACCCTGGTGGAGAAGCTTAACTTTGCCTTGTTTACCTTTTAATTACATTTATAGCAACATATCTTCAAGAATCAGAATGTTCAACAGTTGAATATTTAAAACAAAAAATTGGGACCCGTTAGATGTACAGTATGATACTTGTGATTTATTGTCAAAGACCAGTTCACAGTTTAAGGTACTTATTCAAGCTAAGCAATGACAACCATCACATAGATCATCTTTATTAAATGAAATTTAACATTTATACAAGGTTTGACAATGAAGTTTGTGAATTCATCCTAGAAAAAGTGCTACATACCTCATTGCTGAATATCAGTACAGTCACCTTCAAAGTATTCTCTTTGGGAAAGTTTGCACCAACACCACCACTTAGTCCACTCTCCAAAGCACTTTTGGAACTCTTTCTGGAATGGCCATCAGAGCCATTGTTGTATTACCCTTGATGTCCTGAATGTCATCAAAATGTCTTTCTTTCAATATTTCCTTTATGTCTGGGTAAAGAACAAAGTCATTGGGGGCCAGATAAGATGAGTAGGAAGGGTGTTACAATCCAGTTATTTGTTTATTGGCTAAAGACTCCTTCACAGACTGCTGTGGGGGCTGGTTAGGGTTGTTTTTGTCAAATTTTTTAATACAGCCTTTTCAGCACTTCCAAATAGTCAACTTAGTTGGCTATTTGTCCAGTTGGTACAAATTCATAATGACCAATCTTTCAGATATTAAAAGCAGTGAGACACATCTCTTTTACTCTTGTTTTGGTCTGACAAAACTTTTTTGGTCATGGAGAACTGGCTGACTTCCATTGTATTGGTACATCCATTTTGATAACCAGTGATAACATGGCCCAAAACATAACCTTCCCTCTCCAAAAGGTCTTGGCAAACTTCGATGCTCCTTTCCTTTGGTTCATCAATGACTTCCACTTGGACAATTTCTGCACACACCTTTCTCATGCCAAAATTTTCAGTGTAGATTTTCCTAACTTTTTCTTATCAATGTTTACTTGGCCTACTGTGCTTCTCACAGTCAGGCAATGATTATGATACAAAATTTGGTGACCTTTTTGCAATGTTTTCACCAGTTCTGTTCATTACTGGCTGCTCTGACCTCTCTTCATCAGTGACGCTTTTTCTCCCTTCAGAAAAATGTTGAATCCTTTTGTACACTGCCATTTTCTTCATGGCATTATCCTCATAAACTTGGACTAACATGTTTTTGATTTCACTTCCACTCTTGCCAAGTTTAACAAGAAATTTAATATTTGTTCATTGCTCTAATTCAAGCTTTGATAGTCTTGCTATAGCACACAAAAAAAACACCACGCAACAATAATAATGAACGCTACTCAGCAAGACGCTTCTATACATCGACAGGAACACAGCTATGAGACACTGATATACCAAGTTTATGAAACTTTACTGAATTGTTCGTACAGTGTTGCCAATGCATAGAGGCAGGTTCACAAACTTAATTGTCATACCACGTATATTTTAAATGTATTACCTTTTCAGCTAATGTATCAATAAAGAAACATACACTACTGTATAACAGGTTGATTTTTAAAATTTTATCACTGTTTGTCAATATGGTAGTTTTTTCTATGTAACGCCTTGCATTTTATTTACATGTTAAAAACAAAATTCTGGGGGAAGCTGGGATGGCTCAGAGGGTTAAATGCTCGCTTTGCAACCCTGGAACTTGAGGATCGAATCCTGGGTATGGCCCAGGCAGACCCATATGCTGAACTGGGTTGTGCCCCCAGTTCAGTTCTTGCCAGGACCTATGTGGGAGGCTCCAGGCCCAGTTCCTGCCCTGCGCAGCCACACACCCACCTGTGGAGTGAAACTATATGGAAAACTAATGCTGTCAACTATGGAGACTGCTCTGGGCCCTCCCCCTTCTCTCTGCCTGCCTCTCTCCATCTGTCTCTCTCTGTCAAAAAAACAATAAAAATAA
>PVKE010048250.1:0-11654 GCA_004027555.1 Craseonycteris thonglongyai | reverse complement strand
AAACAAGTCAATTGATATTATCCAGTCTGAGGAGCAAAAAGTAAAAATAATGAAGAAAAATGAACAGCACTTCAGAGACCTGCGTGACACTATCAAGTGTGCCAATATACACATAATGGTAATCTCAGAAAAAGAGGAGAGAGAATGGTAAAAAAAGAATATTTGATGAAATAATGGCTCAAACTTACCAAATTTGATGAGTGACATTGATCTTATACATCCAAGAAGCTCAACAAACTCAAAGTAAACTCAGAGATCCACCCTGAGAAACATCATAAACTGCCAAAAGACAAAGACAAGGAGAGAACTTGAAAGCAGTAAGAGAAAATTTATCATGCACAAGGAATCCTCAATAAAATTAACAGCTGGATTCTGATCAGAAACCATGGAAACCACATATTCAAAGTGTGAAAGAAATTTTTAAAAATCAACCAAAAATTCTGTATCTGGAAAAACTATTTATCAAAAATGAAAGGGAAATTGAGACATTCACAAATAAACACTGAGAATTTAATGCTACAAAAAAAAATAATAATACTAAAGGAAATCCTAAGGCTAAAATCAAAGGACACTGGACAATAATTTGAATCTACAAGGGCTGTCTGGAAAAAAACCCAGCCATTGTCAATATAATGAGAACAGTTACATGGCTGGATACTTTCCTGACAGCCTTCATATATGGAGAAATAAAAACCACCAGTAAGAGTAGCTACATAGGTAAATATAAAAGTACAAATGTATTTTTCTCTGTAATGCTTTTCTCCTATATGATTTAAAAGACAGCTGTATAATACAATAATTATAAACCTGCTTTGATAAGTACACCATTCATAAAGATATAATTTGTATGACAATGACAGCATGAAAGAAAGGTACAGAAATGGAGCTGTATAGTACCAAAGTATTTGCATAATATTGGAGTTAAGTTGATATTAATCCAAACTAGATTGTTAAAAATTAAGATGTTAATTATAATCCCCAGGTCAACCACTAAGAAAAACACACACACACACACACACACACACAAGTTAAAGTAATAGCAAGGAAATTAAAATGGTACACTAGAAGACATCTGTTTAATATAATAAAAAAAAAGAAGAAGAAGGTGGGGGAAGCCAGGATAGCTCAGTGGTTGAGCGCTTGCCACCTAATCATGAGGTCTGAGGTTTAATTCTTGGCTCCAGCCTGTGCAAACCCCATATGTTAAACTGCAGCACAACTGGTAACCACCAGGATGGCTCAGTAGAGAAGGTTCTTGCCTCCCATGCTGTACTAATCATCTGGATTACAATTCTCTTTCTTACAGAACTTTGAGCTCTTTGAGGATATAGAGCATGTCTTCTTATATCTATATAGTGCAGGGCCTAGAACATAGTAAGGGTCCTATACATGCTTAATGAAGGTATGAATGGATGAATGGATGAAAGAAAAAATACACCCCTAGTAGAATACTGGAGACTTAGGAAGCATTCTTGCCTTAAATCAAATGCCAGGAAGCAGAGGTGCCAGGGTGTGCTAGTATGGACTCTGGAGCCAGACCACCTGGGTTTGAATTTTGGCTCTACAACTTGTTAGCTGTGTGATTTGGGGAACATTACTTACACTATCTGTGCCTCAGTTTTCTCACCTGGAAAATGGGGATGATGATAACACGATGCATTACAATGAGGGAATGCCCAGATAGTTCAGCAGGTTGAGTGCTTGCCTTGCAATTGCAACATCTGGGAATCAAACCCCGGTCCCAGCCCATGCAAACTCATATCCTGAAACTGTGGCACAATTGGTAACTCCTGGAATGGCTCTGTGGTGAAGGTTCTTGCCTCCCATGTGGGAGGCTATCAATTTAGTTCCTGCCCCACACAGCCTGACGTCCACCTGTGTGGAATAGAAACCATGTCAACAACCAATAATGTACAACTGTGGAGACTGCTGTGAGCCCTCCCCCTTCTCTCTCTCGCTCTCTCTCTCTCTCTCTCTTTTTCTCTCTCTCTCACATACACACACCTCTCACAAAACAATAAAATAAATCTTTAAAAAATGAAAGAAGACAAAAATGGAGGAATAGAGGAACAAAAAAGTATATGAAGCAGAAAACAAATAGCAATGTGGCATACATAAATCATGTTGTATCTGTAATTACATTAAATGTAAATAAATTAAATACTCCAATGAAGTCAGAGTTGCTAAAATGAATTAATAAAATACCGAACTATATGTTATCTATAAGAGAAACACCTTAAATTCAAAATCACACATATGTTGAAAGTTAAAAGATGGCAAAAGATATATCATGCCCATAATAGCCAAAAGACAGCTGGGTGGTCATACTAATATTAGACAAAATAGACTGTAAGATAAAAATTGTTAGGGAAGCCAGAATGGCTCAGTGGGTTGAGCACTTGCTTTGCAGCTCCAGAGACCAAGGATTGAATCCGGCCCCAGCCATGTGGACCCATATGTTGAACTTGGATGTGCTTCCCATTTAGCAGGCCCCCAGTTCGGTTCTCACCCCACCCCCACCCCCAGTTCAGTCCCTGACTCAAGGGGGCATGCTCCCCATGCAAGAGGCCCCCAGCCCAGTTCCCACCCTGTGTGGTCCTTGCCCATCTATGTGGAATGAAACAATGTTGAAAACTGATGACGTACAACTATGGAGACTGCTCTGGGCCCTCCTGCTTCTGTTTCTCTCTGTTTTTGTCTGTTTCTATCTATATCGGCTGTCTGGAAAATATCCAGCCATGAACTGTTCTCATTATATTGACAATGGCTGGATATATTGCTGGACATCCTTCATATATATATATATATATATATATATATGCACCTAACAATCGAGCACCAAAGTACATGAAGTTGAAGAACTGAAGGGAGAAATAAACAATTCAACAATAATAGTTGGAGACAGCAATATCCCACTTTCAATAATGGATGAAACAACCAAACAGTAAATCAACAAGGGACTAGAAGGATTGAACAACACTATAAACCATATAGACCAAGCTTGTGCAACCCATGGCCTGCGGGCCACATGTGGCCAAGGACAGCTTTGAATGTGGCCCAAAACAAATTTATAAACTTTCTTAAACATTATGAGATTTTTTTTTTTTAGCTCATCAGTTGTCACCAGTGTTAGTGTATTTTATATGCGGCCCAAGACAATTCTTCTTCCAGTGTGGCCCAGGAAAGCCAAAAGATTGAACACCGCTGATCTAGACCTAACAGACATTTACAGAACACACCACTCAACAGCAGAATACACATTCTTCTCAGTGCACATGAAACATTTTCTAGGATAGAACATATGTTAGACCACAAAAAAAAGTCTCAATAAATTTTTAAAAATAAAATCATGCAGAGTACTTTAAAATGAAATTGGATGAAAATAAATGAAATTAGCAATCAATAAAAGAAGAGAATTTGGGAAATTCACAACTATGTGGAAATTAAATAGCAGTCCTCAATAACCAATGGGTTAAATAAGGTACCACAAAGAAAGTTAGAAAAGACTCAGATGTATGAAAACCTAAGCAAAACATGCCAAAACTTATTGAATGCAGTGAAAGCAGTACTCAGAGGGAAATTTGTGGTTATAAATGCCTACATTAAAGAAGAAGATCACAATTTAAAAAGGAGAAAAATCACAAATCAGTAATCTAACATTCCACCTTAAGGAATTACAAAAAGAAGAGCAAACTAGACCCAAAGCAAAAAAGAAAAAAAAAAAAAAAAAAGGAAATACAGGCACACCTTGGAGATATTGTGGGTTCAGTTCTAGACTACTGCAATAAAATGAATATCACAGTAAAACAAGTCACATAAATGTTTTGGTTTCCCAGTGCATATAAAAGTTATGTTTACACTATACTATTGTCTAGTATGTGTGTAATAGCATTATATCTAAAAAACAAGACAAAACAATGTTCATACCTGAATTAAAAATGCTTTATTGCTAAAAAAAATACTAACCGTCATCTGGGCCTTCAGCAAGTCATAATCTTTTCCTGGTGGAGGGTCTTGCTTTGATGTTGATGGCTGCTGACTGATCAGGGTGGTGGTTGCTGAAGGTTGGGTTGGCTGTGGGGATTTCTTATGATTGACTCTTCTTTTTTTCTTTTTTTAAGATTTACCTTATTGTTTTGACAGAGAAACAGACAGAGAGAAAGGGGAGGGCCCAGAGCGGTCTCCATAGTTGTATGTCCTCAGTTTTAGACATAGTTTCATTCCACACAGGTGTGTGGGGAGGGGGGGCCACGCAGGGCAGGAACTGGGCTGGGGGCCTCCCACATGGGAAACCACCCCAGTTCAGCATATGGGTCCACACGGGCTGGGGCCAGGATTTGATCCTCAGACTCCGGGGCTGTAAGGTGAGCACATAACCCGTGAGCCATCCTGGTATCCCCTGATTGAATCTTCTTTTCATGAATGAAACTCTGTAGCATGTGATGCTGTTTGATAGCATTTTACCCACAGCAGAACTTCTTTCAAAAGTGGAGTCAATCCTCTCAAACCCTGCTGCTGCTTTATCAACTAAGTGTACATGATATTCTAAGTCCTTTGTTGTCATTTAATAATGTACACAGCATCTTCACTAGGAGTAGACTTCATCTCACGAAACTACTTTCCTTGCTCATCTACAAGAAGCAACTCTTCATCCATTAGTTTATCATGAGATTGCAGCAATTCAGTCACATCTTCAGTTTCCACTTCTAATTCTGGTTCTGTTACTATGTTTAGCACATCTACAGTCACTTCCTCCTCTGAATCTTGACTCCCTTAATTCATCCATGAGGACTGGAATCACTTCCAATTTCTTGTTGATGCTGATGTTTTGACCTCTTCCCATGAATCACAAATGTTCTTAATGGCATCTAGACTGGTGAATCCTTTCCAGCAGGATTTTTATTTACTTTGCACAGATTTACCAGAGGACTCACTCACTGTCTGTGGTAGTTATAGCCTATGATATCTCCCATTTCTTAAATAATAAGACTTGAAAGTTGCAATTACTCCTTGATCCATGGGCTACAGAACGGATGTTTTGTTAGCGGGCATGAAAACAACATTAATCTCCTTGTACATCTTTATTAGAGCTTTTGGGTGACCAGATGCATTGTCAATGAGCAGTCATGTTTTAAAAGGAATCTCTTTTTCTGAGCAGTAGGTCTCAACAGTAGGCTTAAAATATTCAATAAACCATGTTGTAAACAGATGTACTGTCATCCAGGCTTTGTGGTCCCATTTATAGATCACAGGCAGAGTGGATTTCACATAATTCCTAAGGGCCCTAGGATTTTCATAATGGTAAATGAGCATTGGCTTCGAATTAAAGTCACCAGCTACATGAGCCCCTAACAGGAGAGTCAGACTGTCCTTTGAAGCTTTGAAGCCAGGCATTGATTTCTCCTCTCTAGCTATGAAAGTCCTAGGTAGCATCTTCTTCCAATATAAGGAAGGCTGTTTCACCTACATAGAAAATCTGTTGTTTAGTGCAGACAGCTTCATGAATTACCTTAGCTAGACCTTCTGGATAACTTGCTGTTACTTGTACCTCAGCACTTCCTGCTTCACCTTGCACTTCATGTTACGTAGATGGCTTCTTTCCTTAAACCTTGTGAACCAACCTCTCTGCTAGCTGCAAACTTTTCCTCTGCAAACTTCTCACCTCTTTCAGCCTTCAAAGAATTGAAGAGAGTTAGGGCCTTGCTCTAGTTTAGGCTTTGGCTTAAGGGAATGTTGTGGCTGATTTGATCTTCTATCCAGACCACTAAAATTTTCTCTATATCAGCAATAAAGCTGTTTTGCTTTCTTATCATTTGTGTGTTCACTTGACTCTCACTTCTAATTTCCTTCAAGAATTTTTTCTTTTCATTCACATCTTGGCTGTTTTGTACAAGAGGCCTCGCTTTTGGCCTATCTCAACTTTTGACATGACTTCCTAACTAAGCTTAATCATTTATAGCTTTTGATTTAGTGAGAGACATGTGATTCCTCCTTTCACTCTAACACTTAGAGGACATTGTAGGGTTATTAACTGGCCTAATTTCAATATTGTTGTGTCTCAGGGCATAGAAAGGAAAGGGAGAGAGATGAGGTAATAGCCAGTTGGTGGAGCAGTCAGAACACACATATTTACTGTTAAAGTTTGCCATCTTATATGGGTGCAGCTCATGGTGCCCAAAACAATTTCAATAGGTAAGCTCAAAGATCACTATTCACAGATCATTATAACAAGTACGAGAATAATGAAGAAGTTTGAAACATTGTGAGAATTACCAAAATGTGGCACAGAGACACAAAATGAATAAATGTGGTTGGAAAAATGGCACCAATTGACTTGCTTGACACAGGGTTGCCACAAATCTTCAATTTGAAAAAAAAAAAAAAGAAGAAGAAGAAGAAGAAAGAAAGAAAAGAGAGAGGGGGAGGAAAAGGCATTATCTGTGGGATGCAATAAATCAAGACACGATAAAATGAGTTGTGTCTGTAATAAAAATTAGAGGAAAAATAAATAAAGAACAGAATACAAAAACAATAGAGAGGGGAAGCTGGGATGGCTCAAGGGGTTAAGCACTTGCTTTGCAGCCCCGGGGCCCAAGGATTGAATTCTGGCCCCAGCCTGTGCAGATCCATATGCTGAACTGGGATGTGCTTCCCATGCCGGAGGCCCCCAGCCCAGTTCCCGCCCTGTGCAGTCCCCGCCCACCTGTGTGGAATGAAACTATGTTGAAAACTGATGATGTAGAACTATGGAGATTGCTCTGGGCCTCCCCACCCTCTGTCTCTCTGTCTGTCTATCTCTCTGTCTCTCCCTCCCCATCAAAAGCAATAAAATAAATATTAAAAAAAAATCTGAAAAGCAATTAATGAAATACACCATATCAATAGAATTATAAACAAAAACATAATCATCTCAGTAGACACAGAAAAATTACTTAACAAAGCACTATACCCTTTCATCATAAAAACACAACAATATAGGGATAGAAAGGACCTCTTTGACCTAATAAAGGTTGTCTATCAAAAATCTATATCTAATATCATACTAAAAGGTAAAAAGCTAAGAGCTTTCCTCCTAAGATCAGAAACAAGATAACATGTCCACTCTTGCCTCTTTTGTTGAACATTGTATTGAAGGTTTTAGCCAGAGCAATTGGAGAAAAAAGAAATAAAAGGCATCCAGATGGGAAAGGGAAAAGTACAACTGCAGCTATTTGCAGATGACATGATTTTGTGTGTGTGTGTGTGTGTGTGTGTGTATACCCTAAGGTATACACACACAAAAAAAATTTTATTATAGCTAAAAAATGAGTTCATATGGCCAAGATCCAAAACACTGACACCAAATTCTGAAAAGGATGTGCAGGAATGTAAAACGGTACAGCCCCTTCGGAAGATAGTTTGGCAGTTTCTTACAAAACCAAACATACTCTTACAATATGATCTAGCAATCACACTCCTTGATATTTACCCTAACTAGTTGAAAACTTATGTCCAAATAAAACCTATACACGGATGTTTAGAGCAGCTTTATTCATAACTGCCAAAACTTTGAAGCAACCAAGACATCCTTCAGTAAGTGATGGGTAAACAAACTGGTACAACCAGACAGTGGAATATTATTCAGCGCTAAAAAGAAATGAGTTGTCAAACAACGAAAAGACTTGGAGAAACTTTAAATTTATATTACTAAGTGAAAGAAGCCAATGTGAAAAGCCTACATCCTGTGTGATTCCAACTATATGACATTCTGGAACAGGAAAAAACTATGGAGACAGCAGAATGATCATGGGTTGAGGATGGGGAGAGATGGGTAGAGCACAGGATTTTTAGGTCAGTGAAAATACTCTATATGGTATATGTGTCATTATACAGGTGTCCAAACCTGTATAATGTACAACACCAGGAGTGAACCCTTATCTAAACTTTGGACATTGAGTGATAATGATGTGTCAATGTGGGTTTATCAGTTGTAACAAATGTATCATATTAGTGGGGGGTGATGATGATGAGGGAAGTTATGCATGTGTGTGGGATATATGGAAAATCTCTGTATCTTGCTCTTAATTTTAGTGTGAACCTAAAACAGCTCTAAAGATTGTCTTTTTTTTAAATGAGTTGAGATGTTTGCTGGATACAAGATCAATATTCAAAAATCAATTGTATATTCATACACTAGCAATGAGTAATTAAAAATGTAATTAAGGAAATTTCTATTACAACAGCATCAAAAAAGAATGAAATACTTATATTTCACAGGAGGAGTGCATGACTTATACACTGAAAATTACAGGGCATTGTTGAAAGAAATTAAATGAGACCTATATGTATGGAAACACATCTGTGTTCCTGGATGGGAAGACTTAATATTCTTACGATGGCAATACTCCCAAAATTGATGTGCAATCTTTTTTAAAGATTTATTTTATTGTTTTTGACAGAGATAGATAGAGAAACAGAAAGGAAGGGGAGGGCCAGAGCAATCTCCATAGTTGTACGTCATCAGTTTTCAACATAGTTTCGTTCCACACAGGTGGACAGGGGCCATGCGAGGCAGGAACTGGGCCAGGGGCCTCCCCTGGGGGAAGCCCACCTCCTCGAGCCAGTGGTCAAACCGGGGGGCAAGAACTGAACTGGAGGCCTCTGGCATGGGAAGCAAGCCCCAGTTCAGCATATGGGTCTGCACACTCCAGGACCAGGATTCGATCCTTGGTCCCTGGGACTGCAAAGTGAGTGCTCAACCTACTGAGCCATCCCGGCTTCCCCATGATGTGCAAATTTAACATAATACCTACCAAAAATTCCAGTTAGTTTTCATTTCTTTTAAGAAATTGACAAACTGGTTCTAAAATTCACATGGAAATGCATGGGGACCCAGAATATCCAAAACAATCTTGAAAAAGAACAAAGTTAAAGGACCCACACTCCCTGGTTTCAAAACTTACTCTAGAGCTACAAAAGTCAAGAAGTGGTACTGGCATACAAAGAGACATATAGAGTAATGGAATTGAAAAGGGAGTTCAGGAATAGAAAAGAGAGTTCAGAAATAAATACATACATCTATGGCTAATTGACTTTTGATAAGAGTGCCAAGACTGTTCACAGGGAAATGAATAGTCTTTTCAACAAATGCTGCTAGGACAACTGAATAACCATATGCAAAAGAATGAATGTGGAACCTTGCCTCACACCATATATAAAAATTATCTCAAAGTAGGTCAAAGACCTAATGTAAGAACTAAAACTATAATACCCTTAGACCCAATATAGGTGTACATCTTCATAACCTTGGATTAGTTTCTTCAATTTGACACCAAATACCCAAGCTACCAAAGAAAACAGATAGTGCTCTTTCCACACACAGAAAAAAAAAAAAAAATTGGCCTTCATCAAAATTAAGTATCTTTGTGCTTCAAAGAACACTATCAAGAAAGTGAAAAAGATAACCCACCAAATGGGAGAAAATATTTGCAAATTATATATCTGATAATGGGCTTGTATCCAGAATACATTTTAAAACTTCTTACAACTCAATAATAAAATCCAAACTAATTTTAAAAATGGTCAAAAGGATGTGAATCAACATGTCTCCAAAGAAGATATACAAATGACCAATCAACAAATGAGGAAATGTTCAACATCACTAGTCACTAGGGAAATGCAAATCAGAACCACTATGAGATATCACTTCACTCTTACTAGGATGGCTATAATAAAAAAGATAGACAATAGGAAGTGTTGACAAGGAAATAGAGAAATTGGAACCCCATACATTTCTGGTGAATATGTAAAATAGTGCAGCACTCTGACCGTTCTTCAGAAAGTTAAACATAGAGTTACCACATGACCCAGAAATCTCATCCCTAGGTATATAACCATATATGTTCACACAAAAACTTGTACACAGAATTTCATAGCAGTATTATTTATAATTGCCAAAGAGTGGAAACAACTCAAATTTTTATCTAGTGATGAGGGGAAATTAATGCTTAATGGGTATGGATTATTTTCTGAAGTGATGAAAATATTCTGGAAGTAGTGGTGATTGTTACACAATCTTATAAATATAGTACTTGTGAATATTTGAATTGTGTACTCTAAAAGGGTGAATTATATCTTCAAGGGGAAAAAATGACAGAGACAGATTTGGCCCCTGGGCCATACATAGTTTGCCATCTCTGATCTAAAACAATGTTTTTTGGAGTCACACAGTCCAGATAGAGTTCTAATTTTCCACTTATGAACTTTGTGATCTTGGACAATTTATTCATCAGCTTTAATCCTCACTTTACTCTTTTATATAATGAAGATATATACTGCACCTCTTTTGTATTGTGTGAGAATAAAGTAAGGGCAAATATAAGCTCCATGAAAGCATGCTTTCCCCAGCACCTAGAATTGGCTTGGGCTCAATGTACATGAATGAAAAAGTAAAGCATTTAGAATACTCGCTGGCTTCAAGTAACAAATAATAATAGAAAATTCTTCTACAGAACTTTATCTCATTTTATTTTTTTTATTAAAGATTTATTTTATTGTTTTGAGAGAAGGTGACAGAGAGAAAGGGAGGAGGGCCCAGAGCAGTCTCCATAGTTGTACATCATTAGTTGTGACATAGTATCATTCCACACAGGTGGATATGGAAGATATTACTGGGCATTCCCTTTCCACCTCACACTATATTATTTTCCTTTGAAGCACTTATCACCATCTGACATATAACCTTGCTGTTTACTTACTGTCTAACTCCTCCCAGTAGAATGTGAGCTCCCTGAGGGCAATGACTTTGGTTTGTTCACTGCTCTATCTTTTTTGCCTACCACATATACCCATTTGTATTCCCTGCCTATAGTAGGCACTCAATAAATATTTTTAAATAAATGAAGGAGCGCAATAAAATGGAAAAACGAATGTCCTGGGAACTCTGGTGAAGACAGCATTGAGATGCAGGCCCAATCCCCAGTAGCGTTCAGGCTAGTAGGGGACTTACCATATGGACATGAGCACTGGTTACACTCTGTCTCCTTTCTTCTTTCACTTCCTGCCCTCTTTGCCAGAATTTTCAGACTGTCATCTGACCCTTCCACTCTCATTCCCTCACATGCATTTCTTCACCCCATCTAGGACTTTGCTCTTCCTGACAGTGGCCCAGGTTCCAACACACACCTGCGTGCCCTCCTGGCTCTGCCCACCCCAAATCTTATTCCTGGTAGCTGCCTGACTCTGCTAGGTGTCATCAAAATGCTCAAACTAATTTTCACTGATGTGCGAGTCAGTGCTAGAGCAGTACAGGGTATATGTTTTATTAAATTTGTGTTATGGAAACTTTCAAACATATACACAACAGACAGAAAAGTATTATGAAACCCCAGTGCACTCATTGCCCAGCTTCAACAGTTGTCACCATTCTGTCACTCTGTTTTCTTCTTTTCCCCATTTTTTCTTGAAGTATTTTAAAGCAAATCCTGAGTACCATACCATTCCACAGTTGCTGGCCTATAAATATTGTAGTGTGTTTCTCCAACAGATGAGGACCTTGTCTTAACCACAATACCATTTTCAAACTTAACGAAGTTAATAATTCTTTAACATCATCTGTTAAGTTTATCACTCACTGTTAAGTTTTACCCTATTGTCTCACAAATATCTTTCTGCAT
>PVKE010048249.1:0-11654 GCA_004027555.1 Craseonycteris thonglongyai | reverse complement strand
GGGGAAAGCCGGGACGGCTCAGCGGGTTGAGCGCTCGCTTTGAGGCCATGAGGACCGAGGATCGAATCCCGGCTCCGGCCCAGGCAGGACCCACGTGCTGAACTGGGGAGTTCCCACAGTTCGGTTCTCTAACTGTCTCTGTCTCTGTCTCTCTCTCTATCTGTCAAAAAGTAAAAGAAATAAATATGCACTGAAGACAAAAAGATAATTTCTCTCTATAAATGTGAAAAGATAAAAAAAAAAAAAAAAAAAAAAAAAAAAAAAAAAAAAAAAAAAAAAAAAAAAAAAAAAAAAAAAAAAAAAAAAAAAAAAGATACACAAATGGCCAATAAGCACATGAAAATATGCTCAATATCATTAGTCATCAGGGAAATGCAAATCAAAACCACGAGATACCACTTCAGACACATTAGAATAGCTATACTCAAAAGTACAAACAATTAAATGTTTTCAAGGATATGAAAAAATTGGAACCCTTATACACTGCTGGGGGAATGTAAAATGATACATGTGCTTTAGAAAACAGTTTGGCAGTTCCTCAAATAAATGGTTGAATTGAAGGTGATATGGCCCAGCAATTCTCCTAGGTATACAACCAAGAGAAATAAAAGTATATTCCCCAAATATCATACATATAGTCTTAGAAGCATTATTCATATTAGTCCCAAAGTGAAAACAACTCAAATGCCTGTCAACTGATGAATAGGTCAATAAAATGTCGTATATTCATAAAGTGGAATATTATTCCAAATAAAGGGATGAAATACTGGTACTTGTTACAACATGGGTAAACCTTGAAAACATTATGCTAAGTGAAAGAAGCCAATCACAAAGTACCACACACTATATGATTCCACTTATGTGAAATGTACAGAATAGGTCATCTATAGAAATGAGAAGTATATTAGTGGTTGCCTAAGGAGTATTATAGACTGGATGTTTTTCCCCACCCCCCAAATTCATGTGTTGAAGCTCTAACTCCCAATGGAATTGTATTTGGAGATAGGGCTGGGAAGGATGTAATAAAGGATAAATAAGGCCATAAAGGTGGGGCCTTGATATGTCAGGAGTGGTACCCAGATAAGAAGAGGAAGAGAGCCCAGAGCACTCTTTCTCCTTTTTCATATGAGGACACAGCAAGAAGGTGGCTGTCTACAAGTTAGGAAGAGCGCTGTCACCAGGAATTCCACTAGCCAGCACCTTGATCTTGGACTTCCCAGCCTCCAGAACTGTGAGTAATAAGTGTATGTTGATTGGGCCACCCAGTCTGTGCTATTTTGTTATGACATCCTGAGCAGACAAATACAGGACAATTGTGGGGTTACAGCTAAAGGGTGTGGGGTTTGTTTGGGAGTAATAAAAATTTTCTAAACTTGATTGTGGTGATGGTTGAAAAATTCTGTGAATATACCAAAAGCCATTGAATTATACACCTGAAATGGTATAGTTTATGGTGTGTGACTTATATCTCAATAAAGCTGCTTTTTAAAAAAGACACTACCATTTTTCTCCTCCCCCCTCCCTCCCCCCAGATCACTTACTATGGGAGAAGACAGCAGCCCTGTGGAGAATGATGAGGCCACATGATGAGGCCCTGAGGCCTTTGTCCAACAGCCAACGAGGAATTGATGGTTCTGACGACAGTCATGTTGGTAGTGGATCCTTGAGTTCCAGTCCAGCCTCCAGATGGCTGCAGCCCTGGATGACAACTTGAGTGTAGGTATCTCATGAGAGACCCTGAGCCAGGATCACCAGCTAAGCTGCTCCTGGATTTCTGGCTCTCAGAAATTGTGTGAGATTATAGATATTTGTTGTTTTAAGCTGCTAATTTGGGCGGGGGGTGGGGTGGGGGGTGTCATTTGTTATGCAGCAATAGATAACCAATACAGTGGCTGTGGTAACAATAGTCATGAATGTGGGAAACTTTCCAAGACTCTGAGGTTTCTTCCAGTTCTAAAATCCTGTGATTCTGTGACATCTGCTTCCCCAAGGAGGAGAATCCTTGGCCACTTGAGGGGGTGGCCTGGCTAACTTCCTTTGCTTTGGGCAGGAGTTAAACCAAGTCAGTGGGGTGACAGTGGTTACTTCAGGCCAAACCACACTTACTGGGTGTGTGGAAGGAAAAGTATGACTTCGATTTGGCTTTTTGAAATGTTGACAATAACTCTGTCCTTCATCACTACCTACACAACATCTCCCTTCCTGAAAAGAAAGAATGTTAGCCTTTCTGGAAGGCGATGCTTGTGTCCCACTTCTTGCGTCTCTTCACCCTTCAGAAAGGGGATCCAGCATATAGCTGAGGATCGTGAGAGGAAAGGCAGGAGAACCAGGAAATTCAGGGTTTGGGGCAATAGATTAGTTTCTCAGGCTGCTATAATAAACTACCATATATTGGGTTACCTAAAACAACAGACTTTTACTCTTGCACATTTCTTGAGGCCAGAAGTCTGAAAGTAAGGTGCTGGCAAGGCTACACTCCTTCTGGAAGCTCTAGCTGAGAAGTTTTCCTTGCTTCTTCCAGGTTCTGGTGCCTGTGACATTCCTTAGCTCCCTTGGCTTCCTTGTGATACACGTAACTTCATTCATAATCATTTTCTGAACACTTTTCATGAATTATATTCTGTGGTAGGTTCTGGAAACACAGCAGTGAACAAGACAAATGTGGTCTCAGCTCTCAAGGCTAAATGAAAGAACCTGATATGCAAAGGAATCTAGGAAATGTAGTACCGTATTTTCCGGCGTATAAGACGACCGGGCGTATAAGACGACCCCCTAATTTTACAGTTAAAACATAGGTTTAGGCCTATATTCGCTGTATAAGACTACCCCCCACTTCTGAGGCTGTAGTCTTATACAGCGAATATAGGCCTAAACCTATGTTTTAACTGTAAAATTAGGGGGTCATCTTATACGCCCGGTCGTCTTATACGCCGGAAAATATGGTATATAGTTTTTCAGCATCTGCAATCCGGATATGCTCTTTAGATGGAAGTTATAATAGATTTTGGGTTTCAAATGATACCCCAAACCATGAGAAAGGCAAGATTTAATGCAGATATGAACCCACATTAGCATGCACCCTACAAATAGTGGAATCATAAACTCATTGAAGGGTAAGGGCCTTGAAGACTGTCTCATCCTATCTTTTCCTTTTACAGATGAAGAAACAGGCCCAGAGAGAGGAAGTGATTGGAGCAGCGGTGAAGAGTGACATAAAGAGGTTGGCATGAATGAGCTCGGAGAAAAATCTACAGGAAAGTTCTTGATGTCCAAAGATTTTCTGACATTACAAAGATTGTGCTGAGGCATGAACGTGTTGTACCTAACTCATACCTAAGAAAATGTTGGCCATTAAGATATGCAAGCATTTTGAACTGGGAGAGGATAAGAAGAAAAAGGGCCAAGTGATTTAATTCTAAGCTTCAGGACATTTTTGTTCTTTTAATTTTGAGAGGGAAATGTTGAAAAAAAAAAAAAATTATCTGTAAGAAAATAAATATGGTGATATTCTTTTTTTTTTAATTATTTTTGACAGAGAGAGAGAGACAGAGACAGAGACAGAGACAGAGACAGAGAAGAACTGAACTGGAGGATCTTTTTTTTTTAAAGATTTATTTTATTGTTTTTGACAGAGAGAGACGGAGAGAAGGGGGAGGGCCCAGAGCAGTCTCCATAGTTGTACGTCATCAGTTTTCAACACGGTTTCATTCCACACAGGTGGGTAGGGCCTGTGCAGGGCGGGAGCTGGGCTGGGGGCCTCCCACATGGGAGGGATGCCCCCCTTGAGCCAGGGGCTAAACCGGAGGGGCAAGAACTGAACTGGGTGCCTCTCACATGGGAAGCACACCCAAATTCAGCACATGAGTCCACACAGGCTGGGGCCGGGATGCGATCTTCGGTCCTTGGGGCTGTGCTTAACCCATTGAGCCATCCCGGCTTCTCCTGGTGATATTCTTAAAAAATATATACTCAACAGGTTAAGTGCTTACTTTGCAGCCCTGGGGTTCATGGATCGAATCCTGGCCCCAGCCCATGTGGACCCATATGCTGAACTGGGTGTGGCCCCAGTTTGGTTCTTGCTGGGGCGAGCTTCCCATGTGGGAGGCCCTCAGCCTGGTTCCTGCCCTGCGTGCCCCTCCACCCCCCGCCCACCTGTGTGGAATGAAACTATGTTGAAAACTGATGACATACAACCATGGAGACTGCTCTGGGCTCTCCTTTATCTCTCTTTCTCTCTGTCAAAAATAATCAAATCTGAAATATATATATATATTGCCAGGATGGCTCAGCAGGTTGAACACTTGTCTTTCAGCCCAGGGGTCCAAGGATCAAATCCTGGCCCCAGTTATGCAGACCCATATGTTGAGCTGGGGTGTGCCCCAGTTCAACTTTTGCCGGGGCAACTTCACATGTGTGAGGCCCCTGGTTCAGCTCCTGCCCTGGGCGTACTTTCCATGTAGACAGCCCCCAGCTTGCAGGGGCACGCTTCCCATGCGGGAGGCCCCTGGCCCGGTTCCTGCCCTGCGTGGCCCTGTATCCACCTGTGGAACAAAACTATTATCAAAAACTAATGTACAACAATGGAGACTGCTCTGTGCTTTCCCCTTTATCTCTGTTTCATTCTGTCTCTGTCCAAAACAATAAAAATAAATCTTAAAAAAAAAAAAAATTATATATATATATATGTGTGTGTGTATATATATATATATATATATATGTGTGTATATATATATATATATATATATATATATCATTATATCTATCAATATCTATCTCTGTATCTCTATCACAGTTCTGGTCAAGAAGGCAGAATGCTGTGCTCACCTCTTTTCATGACCACATCAAAATTACAATTAAACTATAGAACAATCAACCTGGAGAAACCATCTGAAGACCAGCTGAACAGAACTTCTATAATTAAGGTGTTAAAGAAGAAGCTACATTGAGATCGGTATCTGGGGTGGAGTTGTGAAACAGACTGGTCCTACACCCATCTGTGATGGTTGAGAATAAGGAGGACTCTTCTTCATATCCTCTGTTCTGGCTAAACAGAGACCCTAAAGCTGAGGATTTAAAGAAGAAACCACACTGAGACTGGTTGGAAGAGTGGAGATGTGAAACAGGCTGACACAAACCTAGAGCTAGTAGTTGATCTCTGGGGGGGACATCTCAGGGGTGGAGGTTCCCACAGAAGAGCAAGGGGTTTCAGCCTTACACTGGGCTTCCGAGCCCAGGGATCCTGTGCTGAGAAGGAAAGTTCCCATTACATCTAGCAGTGAAAATCTGCCAGAATTTATTATTATTATTATTAATTATTATTCTCAGATTTTTTGGTGAGACAGAAGATGGTTGGAAATCCAGATAGTCTGCTAAACGGTGTGCACACAAACCCAACTTCCCACACTCACCTGGTGTCTGGTAAAGAAGTGGCAACTCTGGAGGCTCTAGAGACATGGGGAAAAGTTGAGCTGCATTGTTTGGGGTAAGAGCTGGAGGGACGCATTGTCCAGGTAGAGTTTGCCTCACCTGTAGCCCATAAGAGGACACCATTATTTCTACCTTAGCCCTTTTAGTGTGACGTGCCAATATATCGGCTTTTGCATCTCGGGTGAAAAGTGCAGCGGGTCAATATATCGGCTCATACATAGACCATAGCTAAAAGCACTGTAACTGATTATATTTTTTCTTGTATGATGTATGACTGAAATAATTACATTTCTTTTTCAGATGATGTAAAAGAATAATGTTATTATTAACTAATTCAATTTATATAAAACTAAAAAAAAACTGCATATGGATATCTAAAAGAATAACTTCATAACTTTTTTTCCCTAAGGTGATACATTTTATTCAATTACTCTTCGCATTTCTCACTAGTACCACTGGCAGAAGGTAGCACTAAGAGGGTTAAACCCTCCCCAAAAGGGCCACATCTGAAACTGCACTTGTCTAATAAAGTCTGTGCATGCTTCTTACCTCCTTGGTGAAACACTGGCATCCTGTCCTGCACAGCTAACACTACATGTCTAGGCTGCCACACATACAGCCCCACCCTACTAGCTGCAGAAGATAGTCTTACAGACTTATAGCAGTAGCGGCCTGTTGAGACCCGAGAAGTGTTCAGTGGCCCGCATCTGCCACACCCTACTCTGCGGCCCCTCCTGCGGGCCAGTGGTAAAAGATCACAAAGCTCTTGGCATTTTGCAAAGTGCACACAGGCCACCTGGAGCTTTGCCCTGCTCACCCACAGGCACTTTGGGCCACTGAGGGATCATCAGCACTATTAGCAAGGAAGACTTTCTTGTAAAGTTCTTCAGGGATGGCTGTCTGAGGCTCCCTGTGGAGCTCTCAGTGCTGCTCTGCCACTCCCACTGAGAAGCTAATAGTTCACTGCAAGCCGCAGACTGTGGGACTCTCAGGGAGCACTTTTAAATTTTACTTTTTTTTCAATTTAAAAAACATTCTTAGAGAAAGCTAAGCCCTCGCTTTGCAGCCCTGGGTACTGAGGATTGAATTCTGGCTCCAGCCCATGCAGACCCATATGCTGAACTGGGGAGTGCTTCCCATGCAGGAGGCTCCCAGTTTGGTTCTTACCCCCCAGTTGGTCCCCTGGCTCAAGGGGGCATGCCTTCCATGTGGGAAGCCCCCAGCCCAGTTCCCACCCTACGCAGCCCCCTGCCCACCTGTGTGGAACAAAACCATGTCAAAAACTGATGACATACAACTGCAGTATGGAGACTGCTCTGGGCCCTTCCCCTTCTCTCTGTCTCTCTCTGCCCCTGTCTCTCTGTCTCTGTCAAAAATACTAAAATAAATTTAAAAAAATTATTTTATTTATTAAAATTATTATTACTCTCTTTCAAAGTGCGCACAGGCACCCTAAAGCTTTGCCCTGTCCACTGGGAGGAAGTCCACTGGCTGAATAATTGGCCCCACCCTATTAGCAGGGGGAGATTTTGGGGGGACTTTTGCAGGAGTGGCTGTCTGCTGCTCCCCTGGGGCAACTAATGATGTGCTGTGAGTGTCAGACCACAGAGCTCTCAGGGACTTTTTGCAAAGTGTGCATAGGCCTGGCTCTGGAACAATAACCAATATTGTGTCAACATGATAAAAAACCACCACTCAGCCCACCCCTAACTCCCTGCCCACCAGGGGCTGCACTGCTGGAGGCACTCTGGGTGGCTGCCATTGAGGGAAGACTGTCTTGGGGACTTTGCAGGAGTGGCTGCCTGCAGCTGACAGGGGAACTTTCAGTGCTGTCCTACAGTTCCCCATGGCAGCTAATAGACCATGAAGTTCTCAGAAAGTTTTTGCCAATCTTAGCAACTGAGGGGCTGGCTCTACCCTATGAACTGAGGAAGACTCTTGTATCAGCAGACACTCACGGTGATCCAGTGAACCTTGGACGGTGAGCTGCGAGTCACATTCTGCACTGCAGCCTCTCAGGCAGCTCTGAGAAATCTGCGAGACTGAGGTCAGAGGCGATGGGCTGCAGTGTTTCTGGGGCATGTTGCAAAGTGGTCATATACCAGGCACTGTCCCAAGGCATGGGGTGGCTTGCTAAGGTGTCCTCAGGACATTTTTAAAAAGTAGTCACAACCTGAGCATTGGCCCAAGAATTAAATCTACATCAAATCTGTAAAAATCACTGGCCAAAGCTCATGTCTCCTTGGAATCCCACCCTGCCCAGCTAAGGCTACAACACTGAAGGCACCCAACAATGGATTATCAACCAGCCTGGCCTACATACCTAAAAAGCCTCTTTCAATGGTTAAGCCTCTGGCAGGTGGCAATAAGTCCTGGGGGCACCAGGCCTGTTGCTAAGATCCCTTAGGCTAAGTATTGGCAGGGGTTGACCTTGGGTCATGGGCAAGGCCACCCCCACATACCTCCAGACTCAGCACAGGAAGAGGCCAAACACATATAGTTCTGTGGCTTCTACCAGGTAGCCCTGGACTACTCACAGACAAGGCTGAAACTGCACTGCATGGGAGCCTCTCCCCAAAACCACTGGAAAGAACAAATCCAGAAGCCGACCTCAGACCACACTGAAGCACTACCATGTTACCAAGAGGCATTCTCAACATGCACAAAACCCATGGAACAACCACTCACCTGAGGGGTTAACCCCTAAGCAGCAGCTCATATTCTGTGGGCACAGCTAATTTGCACAGCTAGTCAGCCTTGGAGTAAATCCCACCTACTGATGTTCCAAAAGCAATCAAGGCTCAAGTACAACTGAAGAACACACACAATACACCCAAGGGACACTCCTAGTTCATGCACACAGAAGATCAGAGAGATTGTGCCACTGGGTACACAGGACACACACACTCTACATAAGGCCACCAACCAAGATGTAGAGACCTAAGAGATCTAGCTACTACATAGAAGCAAACACAAAGAAGAAGCCAGAATGAGGAAACAGAAACACATCCCAAATAAAAGAACAAGAGAAACCTCAGAAATACAATGAAATGGAGGCAATCAACCTACCAAAGAGTTTACAGTACAGGTTATAAAATGCTTAAGGAACTAAGCGAGAATGTCAACAAAGAGAGAGAAAAACATAAAGGACATAGAAACTATAAAAAGAACCAGTGAGAAATAGAGAACACAATAATTAAAATGGGTAGATGTCATTGAGATGGTGGCATGAAAGGAGCTCTTGAAACCTCTCCTGGAAAGACAACAATTTAAACAACTAAAATCCAACCAGAGAATTCCTAAGCAACACACACCCTCAGCTGAGGGACCCACTCATTGCAAGAAAATACCTACAGTTGGAGAAAGAAAGGCAAGTAAAAGAGAAAGAAAGGGAGCAGTGCAGAGACACACTGCAGAGCGCAACATGGAGGCCCACCCAGGGACCGACCCAGAGGCTGACCCGAGACCAGCAGAGACTGACGGAGGTGGGAGCGTGGGGCGTGGGTCCAGGAGCAGAACGACTCTGGGCGGGTGGGAGGCCTGGAATGGACAGAGGCGGAGGCGCAGATGCCAGATTGTAGGGTGGACCGAGAAAGCGGGCACGGCTGACAGTGGTGAGAGGCCCGGTGGGAGTAGCCGGGTGCGGTGAGGGTGGCCAGAGCTCGGGGCAGGAGGCCGGAGCGAGGCCCCAGCAGCAGCCAGAGATCGGGGCGGGTGACCAGAGTGAAGATCCGGCTGCCAGCGCTGGAGTCGGGTAGCTGGAGCTGGGGGCCTGCAGAGCATGAGGCAACTAGAGCCGGAGGCAAGTGTTCCGGTGGCTGGAGCGTCGACACCGGGAGTGTGCTGGTGGCTGAGGTGCAGAGTAGCCCTCAGTGAGGTGGGGCCCTAACCGGAGCAGTGTGTGGCCTTGGACACACAGCCTGGCTGCTTATCCTTGCTGTCTCCCAAGGCTTGCCCTGCTGGCCTTACCCAGAGCCTGCCTTCAGTGAGCTGTTGCTGGGAAGCCGCCATTACCCTGTGATGCAATCAGACCTGTGCCTTTCCCAACAAACCCCACCCCCACCTGTTCCACTGAAGCCAGCAGAGGGATCTAGGAAAACAGAAGCATAGGCGTGGTAGCTTCTGACTGCACTGGGATCTCAGAGGCATAGAACACCATCGCCCACTGTACCTTCCCAAAGAGGAGGCATACAGAGACCAGGGTGACTGAGTCAAAGAGAAGCCGATCTCCTAGGAAGTCTTCCACTGTGAGAAAACCAAATAAACAAGAGAAAATAATATAAGACACTAACCCCAGCTAGGAAGTAAAAGAAAGATTTCTTCACATCTACCAGTGGAAAAGTCCTCATGTCCAGGAAATTAAATGCCCCAACAGCAATGAATACCCTTTTGAACAAATGTGCTCAGAAAGAAGGAGAAAAAACTTCAGAAAAGGAACTTGAAGATATAAAAACATTTGACCTAAATGACACAGAATTCAAGACTGGAATTCTGAAAACACTCAAAAGAGATTAAAAAAAAGAAAAAAGAAAAAAAACTGACAGAGTACACAGAAGGAGCTAAGAAATCTCAGAAAGAAATTCAATCCATAAAAAAGAAGCAAATAGAAATCCTGGAGATAAACACCTCAATAAAAGAAAAGAAAAATGAAATTAGCATAGGAAGCAGGGCTGACCCAATGGAGGAAAGAACTAGTGAAATCAAAGACAGAAATTTGGAAATGTCACAGAAAGAAGAAGAGAGACACCTAAGAGCTAAAAGAAGTGAAAGATATCTACAAGAATTATCAGACTCCATTAGAAAGAAACCCAGGTAGGCTAGAGGCCAAGAGCCAACAAGAGCAAAGGTAATGATTTGACAAAGGAGCAAAAAATATATAATGGAGAAAAGAAAGCCTCTTTAGTAAATGGTGCTGAAGAGCAACAATAGAATAATAGGAGTACCAGAAGGGTCAGAACAGAATTATACAGAGAGTTTAATCAAACAAATAGATGAAAACTTTATAAACCTATGGGAAGAGCTAGAACCCCAATTTCAAGAACAAAATAGGACCCCTAGATACCTGGACTCTTCATAAAATGGTGCTGGGAAAATTGGAAAACCACATGGAAAAGAATAAGTCTGAACTGTGAACTGTTACCATATAGCAAAATTTATTCAAACTGGATTAAAGATCTCCATATACAACCAGAAATAAACTGCTTAGAAGAAAACATCCATACTAAATATATAGACCTTGGATTCAGACAGGACTTTATGAACTTGACCTCAAAGGTAAGGGAAATAAAAGCAAACATAAATGAATAAGACTAAGAGTATATCAAACTAGAAAGCTTCTACACAGCAAAAGAAACCATCAAAAAAACAAAAGAGGCAATGAACCGAATGGAAGAAAAATATTTGCAAACAATACCTCTGATAAGGGACTAATATTTAAAATATATAAAGAAGTTGTACAAGTCAACAACAACAAAATACAAGCAATCCAATTAAAAAATGGTCAGAGGACCTGAACAGACATTTCTCCCAGAAAGACATACAAATGGCCAACAGATAAAATGTTCAACTTCACTAGCTATTAGGGAGATGCAAATAAAAAGCACAATGAGATACCACCTCACACCAGTTAGAATGGCTGTAATCAGCAAGACAAGGGATAACAAGTGCTGGAGAGGCTGTGGAGAAAAAGGAACCCTCATACACTGCTGGTGGGAATGTAAGGTGGTACAACCACTATGGAAGGCAGTGTTTGTACTCAGGGATTGCTGGGTCATATGGTAATTAAGAATAGAATTATAGAATTAGCATATGACCCAGCAATCCCTCTTCTGAGTATCTACCCCCACAAAATTGAAAACCTTAGTCTGCAATATATGTACTCCAATGTTCATTGCAGCACTGTTCACGGTGGCCATGTAACCAAAGTGTCTTTTGATAGATGACTAGATAAAGAAGTTGTGGTGCATTTACACAATGGAATATTACTCACTGGTAAGAAAAGATAAAATACTGCCATTTGTGACAACATGGATGGACCTTGAAATCATCATGGTAGGTGAAGTAAATCAGACAGAGAAAATCAAGAAGCATATGACTTTAGGGGAAAGCCGGGACGGCTCAGCGGGTTGAGCGCTCGCTTTGAGGCCCCGAGGACCGAGGATCGAATCCCGGCTCCGGCCCGGGCGGACCCACATGCTGAACTGGGGAGTTCCCACAGTTCGGTTCTC
>PVKE010048248.1:0-11651 GCA_004027555.1 Craseonycteris thonglongyai | reverse complement strand
CAGTGCATAGTTATTTCTATTTTACTTTTTGACAGATAGAGAGAGAGACAGAGACAGAGACAGTTAGAGAACCGAACTGTGGGAACTCCCCAGTTCAGCACGTGGGTCCTGCCTGGGCCGGAGCCGGGATTCGATCCTCGGTCCTCATGGCCTCAAAGCGAGCACTCAACCCGCTGAGCCGTCCCGGCTTTCCCCGAAAAATGTTATTATAGAATTTTTCTCTCAGTGGAGACTAAAGCACCAATTTTATGAGGTCTACTTTAGTGAGTGTTTTGTCTAAAGAGTTTTGATTTGAACTCCATTGAAATTTGCTCATCAGTAGTCGTTAAGCCTTCAATATGTTTTGACAATAGGACACAATATTTAACTTAATGTATGTATTTGTAGCAGCTGGAAACTATTATATACAGAAAGTTAGGAAAAAGGACAATAATTTTCTGTATTTTACTAACTCATTCATTATTTGAGGTGATAATGGTTATATCAAGATTGTATAATAGTCTATTCAAAAGTACAACAATTTTTCATAAGACAGTATGCATGTCATGCCAAAGTAATAAAAATGTGAAATAATATCCATCAAAGAATAGTAAAGGAAGGATAAAATTATTTTAGAAAATAAAACACAGAATTCATTTGCTCCAGTAGCTGCCAGTTGGTTGTCTGATAAAGGTGCTAATACATAAAGGTGAGGTTATAGACGTATGTTTGTTAATGGTAAAGACGGCATTTTATTCTGTGCATGTTATGCCACAGGCACTATGATGTATTGAAAAGAGTGGAATTCTTTTTTGAATATATTAGCTCTGCCTGCAGTACTGAATTCTAATTCTACTTCTATTGTCTGATTTTGATCATTATTAGCATTTTACCTTTCTAGGCTACAGTGTGCCATAGTTTCTTTGTCTGTGAACTAGGGGAATGGGACAAATTTTTCTCTCACATTGAAAGTATCATCATACTATGATATGTACTAAAGGAGAGGCACAGTTAATAACTGCAGCTCTGAGCATTGACTGTTGATTTACTTCAAGAGAGCAAGCTCTACGTAACTGGAAGTACTATGAAAAATACTTACAAATGATTGTGTAACGATGTTTGAGAAGGAAAAAGAGACTCACAGTTTCTCTGACTGCTGGCTTCCCAGAGGCAATGGAAAATATTTAAATCAATTGGCTAACTTTGGCAGTGTTCTACTGTGAGGAGGTCAGTTAGAAAGCTCTTCTTAGATTAAAGAAATAGGGGGGAGAGGATGTTGTGATAAAGAAAGTGGAATAACAGTATGGAAGCAGAACACACAGTGTGTATATGTGTGTGTGCACGTGTCTGGGCACATGTAGGCAACCATGTTTTCATTGAAAGATGAAGGTATTTAACTAATCTATGGTTTCTTTTCTTCCCCAAGATTTCTTGGCAGAAGTATCACTTGAATACTCAAAATTGAAAAAAAGTTCAAGATTATTTTTCTGGTGAGGCATAAATGAGACAAAAGTTTCCACTTGGTTTTAGATTATTATATCTATAAGATTTTAAAATCCTTTTTTTTCTTTAAGATTTATATTATTGTTTTCGACACAGAGAAAGAGAGAGACAGAGAAGTGGGAGGGCTCAGAGCAGTCTCCATAGTTGTACGTCATCAGTTTTGATATATTTTAATTATACATAGGTGGTTGGGGGTTGCAAAGGACAGGAATTGGGCCAGGGACCTCCTACATGGGAGACATGCCCCATGAGCTGGTGGCCAAACTGGGAGCTTCCCACACATGGGAAGCTCACCCCAGCAAGAACCAATCTGGAGCACACCCCAGTTCAGCATATAGGTCCACGTGGGCCAGGGCTGGGACTCAATCCTGGTTTTTATTTAAAAATAAAATTTGAAATCTTTCAACTTTTAAAAAAGGTTATGTCTCTATTTCCTTTCTACTATATCAGGCAGATTATATATATATATATATAGAAATTAAAATAATGCTTTTTTAAAAGTCTTTAAAAATTATAACTTGTAACAATGGAGCAGGTAGGAAATTCAACTCCTGAACAATAAAGTGGTCAGCAACACAATAAATTTGAGATTAGATGAGTAAGTTTCAAGAAGGAAGTATAGAGTTTAAGAATTTTTAGAATAGATATTGTAATCATAACTATACAGTTTAAATCTCTATCTATGTCCTTAGCAATTATTTGACTTTAGGCCGTTAAAACTTCTAAGCAAAAAATTTCCCATATGAAATGAAAGGATTATGTTTTCTATCTCCTAGTATTGTGAAAAATAAAATAGAATACGTATAAAGTTCACTTAACACAGTGCCTGGCACATAGAATATACTCAATAAATTGTTATTATCTTTTAAAAATATTTTTACATAGTGGGTGCTCAAAAATGAGTTTTTAAATTTATGCTTCTTATAGTTATAAATTCAGGACAGCAAAAATGTCATGCTTATTACTGGCATGATTAATTGTAACTTCATAAAAATCATTAGTTCCTTACTAAGAACTAATTGTCATTCACATTGTCGTATTTTCTTCTGTTGCATCTTCTGGGGGTAAAGACACACTGTACCTCATGGAGCAGCTAATAGTTATGGGAAGAGGAAGTACAAGAAGAGTTGACAATATGGAGAATTTGACAAGAAGTAGGTTTGTCTGGGAAACGAATAGTAAGAGAGGAAGATGAGAGGCAGTGGAAGCAGAGATTTAGAAGTATGTTAAATTGAGGGATCACAAAGCACCAGTTCAAGACCCATTCTTTCTCTTACTTTCCTTCTTCCTCCTTCTCTTTTTTTTCCTTTCCTCTCTCCTTTTCTTTCCCCTCTCTTCCTCTTTCTATCCTCCTTCCTGCCCTTCCTTTCTTTCTTCCTTGCTTCCCTGTCTCTCTTCATTCTTTCTGTCTCCTCCCCTCCCCACCCCACTTTCCCTTCTCTCCCATTCCCTTTTCTTTTCATCCTTTTCAATTGTCTTTGCTCTTGTTATCAGCACATGGTTTCAGTGGGAAAGTGACAAGCTAAACAATATGAATGTGTCTTCTGGTGGGCTAGGCATTTTTGAGATCTACAGGTTCTTTCCAATTGCTTTCTGTAAAACCTCAGTTTTCTACAAGATTCTTCTATAGTTTCACATTTAATTCAACTAAAAATTATATTTCATTGTTTTAAAAGCTGTATCCAAAACCAAAGCAAAAACCCCAAACAAAACAACAAAAACTAATGTATTATTTGCCAAGTTTTAGCACATTAGAGATTATCAAGTATACCATGTGCGCTGGGATTAACTTATTTGGATGCACACCTCAGGCTGCAGGCTGCGGTTTCTTTGCTTATTTATGCATAAATTTGACCCTTCTACGAATATGTAATTGATTAGGAAAGAGGGATTTTTTCCCCTCTGGTCTTTCTCTGAATTCAAGCCTGTACATGTCTGCTCATATAAAATTATACAAGAGAGTTCACTAGTTCAGCACATGTGTATTGTGCTCCATTAAATGCCAGGCAAAGCTCACACACATCTGCTCCACTCATGCTCTTATCACGGTTTATAAGACAACTGTGCAATAACAGGTGAACTCTACACTGCATCATGACCGTACTGTGCTAACGATAGTATCAGATGATTCTTGCTTAAATTAAATATACATATATAAATGCAGTTGTTAACACTGAGGTGAAATAATTGTTGTTCAAACTAGAAATCAATCACTAATGAAAATCAGGAAGTTTTAAAGAAAAATAAAATCTCATAGTTAATACCATGAAAATTATCAGGATCAGATGACATAAGTCAAAGTGTGCCATCTCTAATTACAGTGCCCACTTACACAAAGTCCTCATTGTGTTTGCAAAATTAAAATTTGCGAAGTTCTTTGTTCTGTGAATTTTGACGAGTTCTGAAGTTCTGAAATAAAAGAGTGACTATAATTGTAAGTCTCCTAGCATCTTTTAGTGCAATTTGAATCACTTAATGTTCTTTAAAAAGTGTTCTAAAAAATGTAAGTCGTTCAATAAAAAAGTACTTACAGCACTATTTGAAGTTATCGCATTGTAAGTAAGGGGCTAGCACAAGATATCAGGAAAAAACTCATTCAACCCTATGCCTTTGATTTTGCGACAGTCATGGTAGACGAACAAGCAATGAACAAACACTTATTGCTATTACTTGAAAATACTGTGTGAAAAGAACACTAAGAAGTTGTTCATAAAAAAATGTTTATTTCAAAAAGTAATTTATGTGAATCGTTACAATTCAACTGTTTCAAGGTATGAATATTGTGCATTACACTAATTTGTTGGTAAGATACCATAGGACCATACAACTAAATACAAAGGATATACATTACTGGGTAAAATTTTTGGAGCACATACAACAGAAAAAGAGTATTTAAGTTTTATGTTAATTTTAAAAATATGCCATTAAGACAGTAGTCAAAAATATATTGATGCAGCAGTTGGCATTGAGAATATAATGGTTGGAAAAACTATAAGATTTATAATTCACATATTCATAAAAGCAGTTGCTAAAATGAGTTCAAATAAGTATGTTATGTTATCTAGACAAGCACTTGCTATTAAGCAAATATTTAATGATTAATGAACATCTTTTAAAACTTTGTTTAATTTTGTAATAGAAATTGACAAATTTTTAAGGTATAATCTTTATAATGCAGAATTTTTAGCATTATTTGTGGTTATATAGATGATGAGTTCCAAAATTCCCTTTCTAATTGAAATTAATTGGTTCTGCCAGGGCCAAGTGCTGATATAAATCTTTCAAATGAGATAAGAAAACTTTTTCTTTTCTTCCTAGTAATAAAACTTTCCAGGAGAAGCCAGGATGGCTCAGTTGTTTAAGCATTCACTTTGCAGCCCTGGGGACTGAGGATCAAATCCCAGCCCTGGCCTGAGTGGACCCATATGCTGAACTGGGGAGTGCCCCCAGTTCAGTTCTCACCGGGGTGAGACCCCGGGCCATTTCCTGCCTTGGGCAGTCCCGTGCCTACCTGTGGAATAAAACTATGGGGAAAAACCAATGATGTGCAACTATAGAGACTGTTCTGGGCCCTCCCACTTCTCTCTGTCTCTCTCCGTCTCTCTCTGTCTGTCTCTCTCTTTCTCTGTCAAAAACAATTAAAAAAATAAAACATTCCAATATAAAAGACATACAAACGTGTTCTAGTATAAACTAGTATAAACTAATATAAACATCAACAAATCCTCTCCTAAAACATGGTTGTGCTTGCTTGTGCCTCTGTTTTTTTATTTTATTTATTTATTTATTTATTTATTTATTTATTTATTTATTTATTTATTTTTTGAGAGAGAGAGGGGGAGGGGGAGAGATAGAGACAGAGAGAGAGACCTGAAGTGGGGGCACTCCCCATCTCAGCACATGGGTCTGCACAGGCCGGGGCCAGGATTCAATCCTGGGTCCCCGGCACTACAAAGTGAATGCTTAACCCACAGAGCCATCCTGGCATCCCTTTGCTTGTGTCTCTTGCTAACATTTCTAATAAGCTGAAGTAACTGAATATGACAATATTCTGTCTGTCATGTAAATTTCATTTACAACTACTTACAAAGTTAACAGTAGAACTGAACCTTCAAATTTGGATTCAATATGAAAATTAGAGTAAATTTGATTCTTCTAAAACTCTGAGTATGTGATAGAGATGGGCATTGAGATATATTAATATAAGATTCTTTAATGACATTATTGGATTTCTCAAAATATTTCAAGGTACGTGTGTCATATATATTTTATATTTATACCAATAAAATTTAAACTTATTGGGAAAACCATTTAACAAATGTTATTCTGAGATAATGGTAGTTATCTAAAATGCAAACAAAAATTTTGTACTATGTCTCTTTCAAGATTCTGATGTGTTTAATGGAAGACTTCTGAGATTTTGAAATGGGACGTTAAAATATTCACTGGTCTCCTATGTAAATCTGGATATTCTGTAGCCTATGCAACCAAACTAAGTGCAGAAATAAATTGGGTACTCATGCTGAAATCAGATTACAACCATTAGCTCTAGCACCTGGCTTCAAAGTTTCATGTACAGTCCAATAATCTTATTGTCTTATCATTGATTTCTGAGCATTATAAACCCAAACTTATAAAATAAGTTTCTACTAGAACACATTTGTATATCTTTTATATTGGAATATCTGCTCAAGATTTCATTTTGTTTCATTCATTTAATTATATTTAATTGCACTTTTCTTTTCTTTTCAATCTCATAACTATGCTATCTTTCATTTATATTCATTGAATATCTATTATGTGCCAGTCAATGTTCTAAATTCTGGGGATATAGAGGTAAACAAATAAGAAAAGATTCTTGATTATAGGAAGCTTACATTTCTTTAGGGAAAAAACTCTATTAAATATTTGAAAACTATGAGTTCCTTTTTAAACAGGAGGACCCAGACTGAATTTGCAAATTCTACTTTTTCTAGAGATGCTTGACAGGAACAGACTTTCTGGAGACATTTGGAACAAAGCAGTGAGTATACTTTAGAATAAAGGCCCAGAGAGCATGGGATATATTTGATTCAGAGTGAGTTGCTCAGAACCTAAACTTAACAATCAGAGGCTTTCTATGTGGCGCCAGAAAGGGGGGGAAACAAAAACAAAAACAAGCAAACAAACAAACAAACAAACACAAAACAAAACAAAAAAAAATACAACTCTGTACAAACATGCATGTATCTAGCATGGGTGCTGGTTGACTGAGAGTCTACTCTGCTGTGAAATGATCACCAAAATAAGTCTAGTTAGCATCCATTGCTACAGTTACAACAATTTTTTAGTGCTAAGAACTTTCACGATTTACCATCTCAGAACATTTAAATAGGGGAAGCCGGGATGGCTCAGTGGGTTAAGTGCTCACTTTGCAGCGCTGAGGACCAGGGATCGAATCCCGGCCCGGCCCGTGCGGAACCATATGCTGAACTGGGAGCTCCCCCAGTTCAGTTCTCTCTCTGTCTCTGTATCTCTCTCTCTCTCTCTCTCTCTCTCTCTCTCTCTCTCTTCTGTCAAAAAACAATAAAAATAAATAAATAAATATTAAAAAAAAAGAACATTTAAATATATGAAACAACTAGAGTCACTATGCTGTACATTACATTCTCAGGACTTACCTACTTTATAACTAGAAGTTTTTATCTTTTGACTTCTCCAACCCCTTTTGCTCTACCAGCCCCCCACCTGTTCCTCTAACAACCACCAATCTGTTCTCTTTATTAATGAGTTTTGTTGTTTGTTTTTGATTCTGCACAGAACTGAGATTATCCACTATTTCCTTTTTTTTTGTTAAATTTATTGGGGTGACATTAATTGATATCAATTACATTGTTTTCAGGTGTACAATTCTACATTATATTGTCTATACATCACATTATGTGCTCACCACCCAGGATCAGCTCACATTCCGTCACTGTGTGTTCGATTCTCCATCCCTACTCCTTCCCACCCACTTCCCCCCTTACACTCAGGTAACCACTAAACTATTGACTGTGTCCATGAGTCTTTGTTTCTTTGTTTCTTTCCATTTTCTATTCCACCTATAAGTGAGGTCATATGTTTCTTGATTCTTTACTTCTGACTTATTTCCCTTAAAAATATGTTTTTTTTTTCTGAAAACCTTAATCCACAAAGATATATGTACCCCAGCGTTCATTGCAGCACTGTTCATGGTGGCCAAATTATGGAATCAACCAAAGTTTCCTCTGATAGGTGACTGGACAAAGAAGTTGTGGTACATTTATACAGTGGAATACTGCTCAGCAATAAGAAAAGATGAAATATAACAATTTGTAACAACATGGACTATTTATTTTTTAATCTGATTTATTTCACTTAGTGTAATGTCCTCAAGGTCTATACATGTTATCACAAATGACAAGATTTTCTTTTTTTATAGCTGAATAATATTCTATTTAACACACACACACACACCGCTTTTTTTTTATCCTTTCATCTAGTGACAGACACTGTCATGAGCGGGACGTGACTATCAATCAGAGTAGCAGTCTTAAATGCACATATGTATCTTTCCACAATGTTAGACTTTATTAGAAGAAAGCCATGGATCTAATCCTATGGCTTGGTTTGCTACAGGCATTAACCAAAGCTTCTGCCAGAAGATAGCCCCTAATAGTTGAGGTAGAAAGGTTCCACACAAGAGGGTCATACAGGTTTGCAAGCAATGGGGTTAGGCAATGAGAACGAAGTCTTACAAATGAAGGATGGAAGAGAGAGTCTGGTGCTGAGAGAGTTCCTGCAATGCTAAGGTGCATAGTGTCAGGTGTCAGGTTGGGTTGGTGAGACGTTTAGGAGGCAAATCTTCAAATGCTATATCTGAGATGAGTGTGGATGTGGCTGTCAGCTCATCAATTGAGGGCCAAGTAATGAGCCATAGGAGAGAGCTCTGATTTTGTGTTCAAGACTGGGTGTGGCATACCCATCTGCAGTCCGATAAAGCCATCCAGATGGCCACACTTCACTCGGCATATGGAGTTATCTGGATTGGGCATTCACCGGGTATACCTTTGACATGATGCTTTGTCATGACTGTCATTTTGTGAATGTCATAAATAGCAGAACTATTAGAGCTCATTTTGTGTTCATAATTAATGCTTTATACAATCACTTAGGTAAGTTTCATGTCTTGTCTATTGTAAATAATGCTGCAGTGAACATAGGTGTGCATATATCATTTGAGTTAGTGTTTTAGTTTCTTTCAGGTAAATATCCAGAAGAAGAATTGCTGGATTTTATGGCAGTTCTATTTTCACTTTTTTTGAGGAACCCCCGTACTGATTTCCATAGTGGTGGTACCAATTTTTATTTCCACCAATGGTGCATTAAGAGTTCCCTTTCTCCACGTTCTCACAAACATTTATTATTTTTCGTCCTTTTGTTGAAGCCATTTAGCAGGTGTGAGGTGATAACTCATGATTTTGGTTTGTATTTCCCTGATGATTAGTGATGCTGAGCATCTTTTGTTGTATTTTCTGGCCATCTTTGGATAAAAAAAATTATGTTGACACTCTGCCCATTTTTAATCAGGTTGTTTATTTTTTCCCTATTAAGTTGTTTGAGTTCTTTATGAAAATTTGTATATTATCCCCTTATTGAATGTAAAATTTGCAAATATTTTATTCCACTCCATAGATTGGCTCTACAACTTTCAAGGAAAGATTTATGCTACCTTGATATTTCTCTTACTTTTTTAAATTTTATGTTACAAATATGAGACAATGCTCTACATACCTCCTTGGAGGTTTAAAGTTCCTTCAGTGTTGAGTATATGGAAAGCGGAAGGCTGACTATTTTTGTCTGACAAAAAATATAGAGGAGTTTATAGGAAAATTTTTAAATTGTTTCTCCAAGTTTGGTTTTGTAGTTGGGCCAAAGTAAGATAATATCCAGAGTGAAGTCTATACTGATGTAGGAGAATGATATAGTTTCTATTTTCCTATAGAGTCAGATTTATGTATGTTTATACTTTGATGCCAGAGTTTAAGAGTGGTGTGCTTGCTGTAAATCTGGGATCACTCTTAAAGACCGATGGAGCAGTAAAGCATCATCATGCACATCAGTGTAATAATGATAATATTTTTTTTGATATTAAACCAATGTATTTTTCAGCCTCAAATCATATTTCCTTTTAGCATTCCATTTCCAAGGCTAAGAGGTGAAGTTTATTGCCTTAGGGAATGAGGGAAAACTGTTGCTTCCTGGAACCCAAAGGTCATTGCTGTGCTTTGAATCTCAAAGCTGGTTGTTTTGAATACAAGGCAATAAAGTAATATCCAGATAATATCAAAATAGAAAAGCATCTTTCAAATTCCTTTTGTCCTTATTTATAGGATCCAGACATGGATTACTCAAGAGTAAAGAATTGTTTTTTCAATGTGTCAGGAGTAGATAAAATAACAAGATACAATTAAGAAGTAGAAAGTCTACTCCTTCCTGCACTTCTGAATTTTGGGAAAAGTGAGACTAAGGTAAAGCAAAGAATTATATTTTATATTTTCTTGTACTTCTATTTTTTTGAGTGGAAATTCAAGAAAGGAGTGTCAAATAAATAACTAAGTGTGATTAAGGAGTCCAGGAATGTGGCTGTGACTGTATGACTGTGTGTGTGTGTGTGTGTGTGTGTGTGTGTGCGCGTGCGTGCATGTGCACATAACTTCTTCAGCCAACAATGAAAGATTACAAACCTTTAGGCCAGGGATTGGCAAACTTTTCTTGTTAGGACTCAGTAAATATTTTAGTTTTTTTGGCCCATGTGGTTTCTGTTACCGTTACTCAACTCTGCTTTTGTGTTACAAAAGCAGCCATAGACAATACATAAATAGATGAGTATGGCTATGTTTCAACAAAACCTTCTTTATAAAAGCAACTGATGGAATCAATTTGGGTTTTTGGCCATAGATCACCAACTTCCACTCTAGAAGACACTTCAGATGTGGATATTTTCAACATGTCACAAGGCTTTTGTGAGGTTGTCATGCTGCTATGAGGACTGTTGGGCCACGTGTGAACTGGGATCAGACAGAGAGGTTATGGTGTTTGGGGAGTGGCGACTAGAAATTAATAGCTGGGACCATCACACAACCTTCCAAAGTGCCAGAGTGTATCTTAGAATACCAGAGCAGGCAGCTGGTCATAACAAAAGGGTTCCAGAGGACAATAGGGTATGTGAGGTTTCCTTCATTTATAGGACCTTGAGATCATGTGAACTTGGTCACCTCCTTAGCCATCAAAGAAATCAAGACATCATCCTGGCAATAAGCTGGGGGAGAAGAGACAAAACAAACAAACAAACAAAAGATGCACAGTTTGTATACAGACTAAGAGAGATCCAAATGAATCAGATGGTACTTACTGGAATGCATTTTATTTATTTATATTAGCTCTGTACCCTTTAGTGCTCAGCTAAGAGGGGAAAATGATGAGAATTTAGTGACTTATGAGAAAGTTGATAAAAGTAATAGAGAATTATAGAATATGAATCTATTCTCTTTGCAGGTCTGAGTATAGCATTATTAAATTATTATCTTACTGATAGTATTTTAGTGTGGAGAAGTCCTGTTCCCTCTCCCAGCCATACTTTGATACCGTGGAGGAGACACATGAACAAAGGAGGATTGAAAACACCTTTCATTTATTTCCATCAGCCAACCGTATTGATGAGCTTTACTTTCTATCTTTAATATTGAAAATAGTTATTTTTTTATATTTCAAATGGAAAATTGTAATATTGAACACAAATTTTAAAAATACCCATGATTTTGAGACTCACCTCTAGGTATCAGGCGTCCCTCAACGATACTTAGGCATTGCTCCCCATTCCAACTCTTCTATAATCTGATGACCTACTTTTCCCAGACCTCAACCCATTTAGAAACATTGATCTGTCTATGAGTATATACTACTCAGTCAAGGGCAGGTGTTATTACATAGTGGATTTTTTTTTTTCTGAAAAACATACTTCTATATTGAATAGATTATAAATGTTTTAGAAATTGTTTAGTACCTGCTATGGGTTGAATTATTTCCCCCCAAAGATGCTGAACTCCAAAGCCCTAGTATGGGGGTGGAGAACCTATGGCACACGTGGCCAAATTGGTACGCGGAGC
>PVKE010048247.1:0-11655 GCA_004027555.1 Craseonycteris thonglongyai | reverse complement strand
TGCTTGTGAGGGCTCTGGACCTCAGACTGTGGCATACCACTTATGAGGCTATTTTCTATTTCTCCATGTTATCGATTAAAAATGTAACACTTGTAGCAGCATTTGTGAAATTTAGTGATGAGCAATTACTTATACCTATATACTTTAAGTGGCTTGAAGCAGCCATCCAGTTAAACCAGTTAATTCACCCTGGGGATTTACACTATGTGTACTGGGGCTGGCTTATATGACTGAATAGATAATTTAGTCAAAGGGGACAAAGTTTTTCATGTCACCATGAAGAGATTGAAAGTTTGTTATCAAGATCACTGAGTCTAAACACTGGAACTGTCACCTGGCTTTGACTTGGGTCTATCAGTAAAACTCTAGGCTTTGACTTCTGCTCTGGCAAATAAGGAGGTTAGATGAGAGGAGAACCACATGAGAGGCAGATTTAATGCTGAGCATAGAGCTTTACTTGAATAATATGCATAAATTCTGGTCTGAAACATCTCTTACTGCCCATGGATATACATACTTCTTATAATTCTAGAAAAATTATGGAGAACTAAGAACAGTTTAAGATTTAAAATATATCTTCCCCTACTCTATATAACTTTCGACAGTGAGTAGGACGCTTGATAACTAAGGGGGCTGTCATATGACCACCATATGTTCTGCAAATAGAGACTTCACTGACAGCATCTGCCTCCATTCCTCCATTTCTACATAGGCATCTTCAATATAAATCATGTTTACTCAGCATCCCTTATGTGCCAGAAACTGTTCAAGGTGCTAATGGCACAGTGGTGAATAATACAAAGTCCACTGTGAACTTACATTAATTGTGTATGTGTGTGTGTGTATGTGTGTGTAGAAGCACTAGTTTTCTACATGCAGAAATAATGTAAGAAAACAATCATAACCTTGTTAGGTTATATTTATATTACTATATGTAGAAATATTTTTCTAATAAAAGAAAATTTTTATTCTGGAATTGCACTTAGAGGAAAGTTATGCTTATTTTATCTAGAGCATCTTTAAAATAAATAAAGATAGCATCTAGGAAGATTTGGATAAAATTCTATTTGTAGCAGTGTGATAGCAGGTAATCTAATAGTGTGATAACTTCTTCCTTGATAAGACTCCTATATGATTTTTAAAATATTATGTGCTTAAAATACAAATATGAACTTATATCTGAAATTATATAAATATAAATGATACCTTTATATAAATAAAATAATTAAGAATTTAAGAAAATTTTCTTACTCTGTATCTAAATGCCAATAGTTAGGTCTAAAAGTTACAAAATAAGAGAATCCCTGAACTGCAACTAAAGAGATACACTGGAGTTTGAATTGCTATGTGTATGGGTTGTGTACATGTTTATGGGTGTGCATGTATGTTTCTAAAATTCATTTCAGAACCTTACACAAAACTGATCTGTTAACATATGTAAAAATCCCGAGTACTACACAAAATGCTACTAAGACTGGGTTTTTTTTTTCTGACAATAAAGCCAGGAACAGAGGAAGCTGGCGATCAAATATTGCTTAATGGACTATTCCACACTGCACAATGTCACTGTAATTGCTCTGCAGTTAATTTATGGTACTCTGTATTTGTTTCATCTATGACTATGTTAATTTCCTTGCCAAACATTACCATACTTCATGTGTAAATCCTCTGCCCAAGAAATTAGACATTAGAGACTCAGCATGAACTAGATTACAAACAGCACTCAGGCAAATTGGTTACTGTAGGTGAAAGCTTGAGATTTCTAGGAATTCCTTTTGCTTTGTTCAGCATATGAAAGAAAGAAAGAGCAAAAATATTTTCTCTCAGTGAAAGCCCCAATTCTATTTTCAGAAACAGTTGAATTGTGAGAATGTAAATAATCTTTGAAGTAGTGTTCTATGATTCTATGCATATACATATAAAAGTTTTATTTAAATCTAAGGTGATCCCAAATAATGAGATGTTTGACTCCCAAGAAACCCCTCTGTTCAGATGACTCTTTAGTACAACTACTACTCTTCAAAAGAGGTATTAAAGATCATGAGTCAAACTGCAATCATTTTCTGATCAGAATCTCAGTAGCATGAAATGGTTTTCCTAAAATGATGTGACCTCTTTGTAGCAGAACAGTGTGTTTTCTGCCATACTGTACGTTATAGAAATTCAGGGATCATTTGGCTTAAAAAATCATAACAAGTTTGCAAGACAAAAGAATTCAATGTAATCATACAAATAAATGTAAATTATAACCATCACTACATTAGAGTTATAATATCCTGAGGCTTAACAGTTTAGACAAATGTTTTTAAAACTCCTGTCAGTTCAAAGATGGAGGCTTTTCTGAGAAGAGATTAATAACGCAGGACCTAAGTGATTCCTCCTGGGAGCTGGCAGCTCTTGAACTTTATGTATCTTCTGAGGCTGCCTGTCCCCGTGGAGTTTCAGTTGAATTCTCTCAGTTCAGAAGGTACAGAATCTCAAAGGAAATCAACCTTTGTCTTCCCTAACGTCAGCAGTCAAGGTCATAACTATGAGAACACAAGGTGATACTAGTCATCTGAGAAAAGTTCCCTTTGGAAATTTTTGTATATAACCCTGAAATAAACAAAAAGACCTTAAGGTCTAACTTTCATCACAGTTGATTTCTATTACAATTTTTCTCCACCACGGCTACTGATGTTATGCATACATCTTAGGTTATGTTGTCCTAGAGATGCTAGGTGCCTCATTTGTTCTTAGTATTCACTCTCTAGCCCACTCCCATTATTAGAGACACTCATCTGAGCCTCCTAGAGAGTCTGTCAGTGCATCATTATGTTATCTGGAATAGTAATCCAGCAACTCGCTATTAGCCAGAGATCACAGATAAATTTATCAGATGGGCAGACTGCCATCTAACCAGCTCAAGAAAATAGAGACAAAGTGGGCCAACGGAAGTTATAAAATCTAAAAACTTGAAAAGAATGCCTGTTTGTTATAATGCAGTGAGAGACTATCACATGGAAACATCTTGGGACTTCACCTAAACAATCTTTCTCTATGAGTAAGCTTTTTTAACAGTTATCAGTAATTAAAACCTCTACTTTCTCAGCTCTTGTTCATGCTTTATCTAACTGTCACAAGCTTCTACTACAGACATCCACTGAAACAGCTCCCGTCAAAGTTGCCAAAATGAACAGCTTCATTGCCATTACATCATACCATTGGATTGACTGTAAAGTCAGTGGTGATATCAAATTGTTTCTTTTGCTACTTCATTTTAATTAGGTAATCAAGTGATTAAAAGAGGCATGGCTGTAGGCAAAATAAAATTATTAACATTGAAATGGAAGTAAAAAACACAGACAGGGAAACTACTCAAAACTTTTAGGTTCCGCTTTTATAAGTTATGTCCACTTCTGAGGTGACAAATGGGACGCAATTACATTCCTGATAAAAACACCAATCATGAATAGAAACTAATGGGATATTACAGCTATTCCACTAGTCTTGTCCTATAATAGTAATCATTTATGTAAATATATTCATAATATTTTATATGTCTGTTTCCATTGTAGACTCAAACTGACTTTTCTGTAATTGGCAACGAAGTGCTTTCCCCATTTTGTTTTTATATTGTAGAGCTTTCCGGATGAACATGAAAGACCAACAAAGTCACTTAAAACACATGCAATAACTTTTTGAAAGATTCAAAACTTTTTTGCATATATAATTTCTGGGATTTAGCTTAATAATCAACATAACATTACAAACTAATGCTCTCATATTTTATAAACTTCATAGCTCTCTGAGGAACCAGACACGGAAATAAACTTGTTGTATTCATTCTTTGATGTGACAATTGAAGGATTTATATCTAAAAACAACACTGCCTCCTCCTTGGAAAGTGTTTGATTAGTAATGCGGATGTGTGATCATATTAATTCAGTTTTTTTTTCTTCAAAAAGAACTCCTTTCAATTTTTACTTTAAATAAAATTAGGACATAATGTCATAGTGTAATCTTTGATTTACTGCTGTCTATAAATTTTCATGATAGGCTGCTGATTAAAGTATATAGTTTCAAAGTATAAATTTTGAAATATATTTACATTTCTGTCTGTTGTTTTATTTGCTTTGCATGAAAACTCCATCAGATCATAGAGGAATTAATATTTTTAATATATTTTAGTAATTGCATTATGAATAACAATATATTGAATGTATTAACAATTAGTGGGATATATGTATTTAGACTCCAATAATATAAAAAAACATACTACATATCAAAATCAAATAAATAGATCATTAATAAATTTAGAAGTCCAGATTTTATGAACTCATATCTTAGCTATTTTGTCTCTATTATGCATAGAGGGATTCCAATGCCAGCCATTTTACAGTTTTTCATGGTCAAATACATCAACAGGAACATTTTTGAAATTATGTAAATTGTTGTGAATCTTAGAAGGTAGCTGTGCACTTAAGTTTTATTGCCCTTTCTTGATTTAATGGAATGTGATTGGATTCACTGATTATGTTGTAGCACATAATGAATGCTAACATAATTTAGGGGGAAGAACATTAATACAAAAAAATGAAATGAACCAATGTAGAAAATAATAGGAGGGCAACGTGTACATTAAACTACAAATAATGATGCTTGTAAGATTGGCTATTTTCTAATATTGAGATAATAGAGAAATGCCTGGGTGCTCCACAAATTTTATTGGATTAGAAACAATTTATCCAGAAAAACACAAAAGCTAGGTCTAATACTCTCTCTTTGCAAGGCCTCTGTGCCACATTTCATTACTAAAGGATTATAGGGTTCCAATGACCTAGATTCTAGGTCATTCAGTGTCGTTTCTAGAAATACATAGATATTGATAGGGCTGATAGGTAGGCTGACCATATGTACTGTTTTAAGAGAGAGAGAGAGAGAGAGAGAGAGAGAGAGAGAGAGAGAGAGAGAGAGAGAGAGAGAGAGAGAGAGAGAGATACAGAAACAGAGAGAGAACTGAACTGGGGGAACTCCCCAGTTCAGCACATGAATCCGCACGGGCTGGGGCCGGGACCCGATCCTGGGTCCTTGGTACTGCAAAGTGAGCACTCAACCCACTGAGCCATCCCGGCTTCCCCTATATGTACTGTTTTAAATGGGACAGTACTGTGTTTGTTTGTTTTTTCATATTTCCTGATCATTCCATTATTTTAATATAAGTGTTAATTTTGTCCCATTTTTAATTAAAAAAAATGGATTGCAGGTTGCTTATTTATCATAAAGCTCTACTTATATGCTAATCAATACATATGGTAAAAGTGCTAGTGTGATGAAAGAGGAAATTCTATTTTATCCAGTCAGGGCCAGACTTCTTGAGCTGGCAACAATTAGATGCCACCCTCTTGTCTGTCTGCAGCTGCCTGGAATTCAAGAGGCGGTTGCTAAGCCCCAGTCAGCATGCAAAGAGGCTGATTATTGGCATTTGTTGTAGGGCACACATTATACACAATTGTCTCGAGTGTTCTGTTGACTGATTACCAACTGATATTGGATGTTTTGCAGTAAAAGTATACAAATACTTCTATGTGTACACAGAGTTGAAGAACTACAAAAACTTCTGTGACTTTGCAGGGAACAATTACACTACATTGTTTAGAGCATTGGAAATGCAAGCTTTTTGTCATTGGGTCCATCAATTGATAGGATTTCAAATACATTTGATGGATTTAGTTCTTATTTTCTTTTAAGAAAAATGCCCAGTTATGTTGTGAAAATGGTTTGAAAATCTCTGTTTGAAATTGTGGTTGTCATTTGTAAGAGATAAAGTGTCTACATCCTGACTTACATTAGTTTAATTAGGAAAGATAATATTTCAGCCACAGAAGTAGCCATAAACACTGAAAATCTAAACAATTTCAAGTCCAGAAAAAGTAAAATATTTATAACTACTGAAGTCAAGAAACAACTGAAAATGTTAGTAGATTCAGGAGATATTAATGAGGCTAAGGTTTTTGAATTAGTTGAGAATTTCTATGAAACCAGCTTAGATATATCAACAGGTGGAAGTGCAGTGTAGGAAACACTGAGAAGTTCAAGTGGGTGCTGCTAAGGGACACACCTGAATGGAAAGAAACACAGGACAGCCTGAAGAGGAACTCATCACATACGTAGAAACAGAAGCAACTCATGCGTTCAATCAGTGGTTCCCCATAAAATCTACAATGTGAGGCAGATGGATACATGGAATAAAGAAAACACTTCTGTACCTGATAGATGGGTAAAGATTATTTTTTCTGAAATGAGCAAAAAACACTTAGACTTTCAAGAGTTTTATAATATTGTAGGCTTTACACTTTGTCTTCCAGAAAGTACAGTACCGGTTGGAAGAATATTTTCTGTTATGAACAGTATATGGTCAAAGGAGAAGTCTAGATTAAGTATTAAGACAAGAGCTATGTTAGTTGTAAAACAAAATTGTATCATGGAGTGTGAGAAATTTTATGATAAGGTGTTAAAAGACAGAAATTTGCTGTGTAAGATTACTTTATTGGAGAAATATTCATAGTACGATTGGGGTGAAATACAGCCCCCCTCTTTTTCTATCTAAATTTTTATGAGTTGTGTCACTGAAGAGTTGTTAACTCAAAATATTCATGTAATAATACTTTTGTTATTGTCTTGCTTTTTCATGAATACCGAATAGTACATAACCCCATCCTCTTTTTGTCATCCCAACATTCCATTTTTGTCTCAAGGATATACGGTCAGCCTACTGATGTGTTATAAAATTACAGTGCATATGAGAATTTTTAGCCACAAAAATATTTGATATATTTAAAAACAATATTGTGTTCTATTTAATTCACTTTAAAATGTGGGTTTAGAGGAAAAAAATGTAATGCAGTTAAGACCAATCATACCTAATCAAATACTGGGCTAAATAAAAGCACCTGGAATTTTAAGAATTTGTTGGTGTAATTGCTAAGGAGATAAAATATATAAAATATAAGTAGTAAATAAATAAATATTTCTCGACTAATATCAAGAGAAAAAACAGTGGTCAGTTTGAGAAAAAAAAATATACCTCTACTTGGAGAAAATAATCTCAACTAACATTTTATCTCCCATGATGTGCATATGTGATTTCATGGTTTTCTCTCCTTGAATTTGACAAGAAACATGAAATACTAAGTTCCAGAGTTCCGGTTTAGTTGATGATGTGTGAGTGTTGTCAATCTCTCGCCAGAGGTCCAGGAAACAGATGGCCAAGTTCAAGAAAGTTCCGAAGTGGCTAGCAGATAAGGTCATAGAAAGTTCGCGATTCTGGCAATGTGATACAGGAGCCCAATCCATGGTGTATGTGGTGCGGTGTAGAGAGATTGAATACTCTGGCCTAACTAGAGCACTAAATTGCATATTAAAGAAACTACAGTGACCAGAATTCTGTATCCAGAGTTTCAAACTATCCTTCAGCACATCCCAACCTCATTCCCTTTATCTCTTCTGGGTTAGATATCCTTCATTTCTTTAAGTGCATTTCTATTTTAAGGACCCCCAGTTATGGGGACATCTAGCTCATTATAAGTTATGAAACAAACTATCATGACCTCAGAGTACTCTCAAAAATTTTCCCCTACACGTGGTCTCAGGTAGGTATATTCTGCCTTAATCAAGTGGTACTGTCAACTAGACAACACCATGGATATTTAATTTCTTAACATCCCTGTCATGGTGGGATACTTATGATCTTGAATATATGAGGTGGGACCCACAAAAAACCAGAATTATCTTCTGGCGAATGGGCCTTTTATAGTATAGGTTTTCCCCACTAGGTGAATGTTCTAGAAACCCATCTGCATCACTGTACAAGCTGGCATTGTTGTGAGAGTCTGCATTCAGCTTCAGTGAACTGTTTTTTTTGAAGACTCTTTCAACATGCCTGCCTATTTTATGATGGGTTATTTACATGAATAGCATATTGCATGACAATGCACCTGCCCACACTGCACTAAGCGTTTAGTTTTTCACAAAAAATGGCATGACTTCTGTGCCTCACCCTCCCTATTCACCCCATTTCACCCTGAGTGCCTTTTATTTGTTCCCCAGATGAAAAAATTCTCAATGAAATGTTTATGCTGATGTGGAGGAGTTAAAACAAAACATGGTTGAAGCAATACAAGGCAGCAAAACTGATGAGCTCAAAACTGTTTTGAGCAGTGGGAAGAGTATCTCAATAGGTGTACTGCATCAAATAAAGAGGACTTTGAAGGTGACTTAGGTTTAAACACGTAAGAAGACACAATTTTTTAAATATACATTCTGGGTTTTTTTGGGTCCCCCCTCATATTAATTCAAAGAAGTTGTTACCAGAAGGAAGGTGCTGGTTTTGCAATGTCCCAATCAGAAAATCTGGGGTCTGTTTCTTTTATATTAGGTGGATGGCAGACGCACCTTAAAGCTCAGGAAAGAATGTATTTTGTGATGGACACATTATTGACAAACTTCTTTTTAAAAATGTATACTGCTATCAAACATTTATACATATAATTACAGAAGATAAATACACACTGTGTCTCATGTAACATAAGCAGGCACATGTGTTGACAGCAAAGAGACAAAGAAATGCAGAAAGAACATAGTTTGTATTGCTATTTATACTCTATTACTCTGAATACTCTCGCACAGAGCTAGGGATTGCCATTCAGTGAATCAGATTTGCCCTTGTACTATGAACTTGTTTTGTTTTCTACAAGGAACATGCATCGAAAGAGATAAAAGTTCCTCTCATTCTCTTCAAATAATCAGACTCCTGAGTGATTTCTTTTAATCACTATTAAATATATTAACATGTTTAGGCATTACAGCATCATGCATGAGGCTAAAATGCATGAAGATGGGTGATTTGCGCAGTATTTCTGGCTACCTCTGAGATGGCTTTAGGAAAATCCTTAGGATGGAGTGGATTCAACTTAAAAAATGAGAGCTCTAGGGTAGTTTATCACTATATTGCTTTCCAGTTCTAAGTGTCTGTTTCTTTATGAAAGCACAAATATGCTTACTCTTTACTTGGACTAGTCCTTATCATTCTATTTGACACAACTTCCAAACATGAATTTTAATCAAAGTTACTAGGAGCCAAAAAGCATAGAAAAACATACCAAGCAATGATAATTGTAACTTCAGCTTTATGTTTTTGTAAGTAAGTTTTTTTTTAAATACTATTTCCTAGACAGTTTGAACACTATTTGGCAAGAACATTAATTTTTTTCCTCCCAATTCTTTTTAAATGTGAAGAAGGCAAGGGAGAGAAGGAGAAAGGATTTCTTAAGAGCCAACAAAGGTTTGGAATATGTGCCCTGGTAGGTGTTTTCTGTGTAATGGCCAAGGCCGTTAATACTCGTATAGTCTGGAATTTCAGACTTAATTTGGCTTCACATGCCCTTAGCTATATTGGAAAATCTCAAAAACTATAAACATCAAATTAAAAAATAATAGAGATAAATAATCTCAGCTCTGCCTTACTAACTTTCCATCAATACAGAATAGGTGAGCTGCCTGGAGAATAAATGTAGAGAAGATACTAAAGTATCACTGGACATAGACTCAGTGAATAAATTATGTACACCACAAGTAACATTCAGTTTGTAGTTGGAAAGAAGGGTTTGAGAAGCCTTTTGGGTGAAGGGGAAGTTGGAGTTTTTCCTCAGAAATAACTCAAAATAGATCATCTTTCAATGGCTTAAATAGAGAAAGATGTGGATAAGTGCAGAGCTTGTATTTGGTGAAGCTCAGAATATGGTGACAGAGGGGAATGACAAAATGAAGACCCAACATTGGTATCAGCAGTTTTTCTTCCATGCTTTTCCCTAATGCTGCACTAAACCTCAAGTCTGAGGCAAATATTTATATTTTAAATATAGACACTTGAATGTACATCAAACTTCCCAGATATTTACATGCTTTCATTGAGTTTTCATACATGTCCATGTTAAAAACATATACACAATTATTATGATGATCTCTAAATAAGTTACTCAATTAAAATATTCTCTAACTTGTTTACATGGGCCATAAAAACCCCATCCAATGTCCACACAACAACATCTATATGGATGTTTATACCAGCTTTATTCATACTTACTACAACAAAGATGCTCTTCAGAGGTTCAATAGATAAGTGAACTGTGATACATTCAGATAATGGAATATTATTTATTGCTAAAAAGAAATGAGCTATCAAGCCATGAAAAGATGTAGAGGGACCTTAAATGCATATTACTTAGTAAAAGAAGTCCATCTGAAAAGGCTATGTATTGTACAACTTCAACAGTATGACATTCTGGAAAAGGCAAAACTGGAGACAGTAAAAAGACAAAGGTTGCCCCAGCTTAGTGGGGAAGAAGACATGCACAAGCAGATTGCAAAGGATTTTTATGGCAATGAAACCATTCTGTGTGATACTACAATGATGAATGCATTTCAATTTACATTTGTCAAAACCCTTAGAATGTACAATACCAAGGGTGAACGTAAGGTACACTGTGGACTTTGGGTCATAATGATGTGTCAATGTAGATTCATTGGTTGTGACAAAGGTACCACTTTGGATGTTGATAGGGGAGGCTATGTCTATGTGGCAGTAGAGAGTATATAGGAACTCTATACTTTATGCTCAACTTTCCTGTGAGCCTAAAACTGCCCTGGAGAATCCTCAAAAAAATTAGGAATGGAATTGCCATATGACCCAGCAATCCCTCTTTGGGTATCTACCTCAAAAATTGGAAAACCATAAATTATAAAGATATATGTATCCCAATATTCATCGCAGCCCTGTTCATGGTGGCCAAGTCATGGAAACAATCAAAGTGTCCTTTGATAGATGACTGGATAAAGAAGTTGTGGTGCATTTACACAATGGAACATTACTCAGTGATAAGAAAAGATGAAATACAGCCATTTATGACAACATGGATAGACCTTGAAACCAATATATTAAGCAAAATTAGTCAGACTGAAAAAAGTCAGGAAACATATAACTTCACTTATAGGTGAAATAAAAAACTTAAAGTAACAAAGAAACAAAAACTCATGGACACAGTCAATAGTTTAGTGGTTACCTGAGTGTAAAGGGGAAGGTGGGTGGGAGAATAGCAGGGTGGGGGAGTAGGGAGGAAGCATCAAATATATGGTGATGGAAAGAGAACTGACTCTAGGTTGTCAGCACATAATACAATGCACAGACAATGTAATGTAGAATTGTATACCTGGAACCTATGTAATTTTTACCAACCAATGTCACCACAATAAAATTAACAATAAAAAAAAAATGAAAGCAATGAATAAATAAACCCTCATGTACATAGTCAATAATAGTTTAATGGCTACCTGAGGGTAAGCAGGGAGGAGGGTGGGAGAGGAGGGAGGGGGAGCTAAATATATGGTGATGGAAAGAAAGCTGACTCTGGGTGGTGAACATGTAACACAGACGAAGTACTACGGAATTGTATACCTGAAACCTATGTAATTTTTACTAATCAATATTACCCAATAGATTTAATTAAAAATATATTAAAAACACCACCAACAAATGTGTCCATTGTTGAGGGCCCAGGTCAGTGTTATGTACTGACAAAGTTCTCTCCTACCTGTGTCCAATCTACACACTCAGTGTTT
>PVKE010048246.1:0-11656 GCA_004027555.1 Craseonycteris thonglongyai | reverse complement strand
GAAAAATTAACATTTGTTAGTGTAAGTAATCTTTTTCTTTGTCTCTTCCTGGATATGTTTAGTTTTCATAGAATTTCAAGCTGCAGTAGACTATTAAGATTTTGTAGACCAGTCATTTTCTAATGAGTAAAGTGGGGTTCAACAAGACTAAAATCTTACAAAGCTTTTACTCCACTTGGGGTTTTCTTTTTTTTTTTTCCTAAAGATTTATTGTATTGTTTTGACAGAGAGAGACAGAGAGAAGCGGGAGGGCCCAGAGCAGTCTCCATAGTTGTTCGTCATCAGTTTTTAACATGGTTTCATTCCACACCGGTGGCTGGGAGCCACCCACATGGGAGGCATGCCCCCTCAAGCCAGAGGTCGAACGGGCAGGGGTGGGTGAGAATCGAACTGGGGGCCTCCCACATGGGCAGCACACCTCGGTTCAGCATATGGGTCCACACGGCCGGAACCAGAATTCAAGCCTTGGTCCCTGGGGCTGGCTGCAAAGTGAGCGCTTAACCTGTTGAGCCATCCTGGCTTCCCCCACTTGGGGTTTTCAACCCTGGCTGCATATGTGAATCATCTGGACACTTTCTTTAAAAATGCAAATGCCAAGGTCCTGCCACTAGAGATTTGAGTTTAGATGGTCTAAAGGTGGGATCTGGGACACTGGTATATTTTTTAAACCTCACTAGATAATTTGAATAAGGGGTGAAACTGCTATTCTACAGTGTGTCACCTCATGTAGACTAGATGGGTTTGGCTTCGGGAACTATTTCTTCCAGCCTGAGTCTACTAGCTGGAGCAGAGGACATGAACAGGATGGGAGGAGTTAGACAAAGATCTCCCTGGTAAATAGATGGCTGCTGCTGAGTGAGGGCTGGTATGCAAATAGCTAAATGACCAAGGTAGTGGAGTTGGTCAGTGTTAATGGGAAAATGCAAAAGCAAAAATAAGATGATTCAAGGCAACAGGTAAATTGGATTGTTTCAAGATTCTAAGGCTGGATGAACCATGTAGGAAAAGCTCTACAAACTTATCTGTAGGAATTCACTATTCTGCATATACACACATATAAGTGTGTGTGTGTGTGTGTGTGTGTGTGTGTGTGTGTGTGTGTGTGTATCTAGTAAGATTAAATTTACTTTCTTAATAGTGACTATAGAGGAAGCCGGGATGGCTCAGTGGGTTAAGCGCTTACTTTGTAGCCCCTGGGACTGAGGATTGAATCCTGGCTCTGGCCCATGTGGACCCATATGCTGAACTGGGATGTGCCCCCAGTTTGGTTCTCACCAGGGTGAGACCCCGGCCCAGTTCCTGCCCTGTGCAGCCCCGCACCCACCTGTGGAATGAAACTACGTGGAAAAACCAATGATGTGTAACTATGAAGACTGCTCTGGGCCCTCCCCCTTCTCTCTGTCTCTTTCTCTGTGTGTGTCTCTCTCTGTCAAAAACAATAAAAATAAATCTTTAAAAAAATAGTGACTATTAATGACTAGAACTTATGACATACTAAAATTTATCATTTTCCCTTTTCAATGAATATATTTTTGTGTGCCATTTCGGAAATCTCACCCTACCATAAGGTTATAAAGATAATTTTCTCTACTTTGTCCTGAAGGCTTTATTAGTCTGTTCACATTTAGATCTATAGTCTATTTAGAACTGATTTGTGAGGTTTATTTAGAACTAATTTGATGTGAAGTAGGGAATCAAGATTTACTTTTTTTCCTTAAAGATATTCAACTGATAACAGCACCATTTATTGAAATTGCTGTCCATTCCTACTACAGAGTAATTTTTGCTGTCATAAATCAAGTGACTATAAACGTGTGGGTTTGGACTCTGTTCTCTTCCATGTTCGCTTTGTGTATTTTTCCATAAAGATATCACTATGATAATTTTTATAACTCTATGTAATAGGTCTTTCTGTCTGGTAGCGAAAGTTCACCAGCTTTGTTATTGTGCAAGAGTATCTTAACTTTTCTTTGTATTTACAATTAAATTTTAAAGTCACCATATTAACACACCACACACACACACGTACTCCCTCTCTCCTTCCCTCCTGAGACTTTAACATTTTATTAACTCCATAAGTTAATTTGAAGAAAAGCAATTTCTTCACAATAATAAGTTTTCTAACCTATGAACAAGGTATTTCCCATTATTTTAAGATTTTTATCTAATTCTCTCAAAGTTTTGTAATTTTAAATATAGATGTTATATAGAATTAGAATAAACTTTTGTAGATTGGTCTTGTGTGTAGTGACATTACTAAATGCACATATCAATTCTAATAGTCTATACAATTTTTTCAGTATTTTACATACATAATCATGTTATTTGCAAATTATGACATTATCATTTATTCCTACTCAGTCTTTATGACTTTTTTCCCAGTTCATTGTTGGAAGTGGTGAGAACAGTACACCCTTGTCTCATTCTTGATCTGTAGGGGAAAACCTTTCCTAATAAGTGATCTTTAAATATGATGTTTATTCATGGGTGTTTGAAGATAATCATCAGAATAAGGTCTTGTTTTTTTCTGTTTTCCCCTCAAGCTGGTACTGAATTTTATCAGATGATTTCTCTGTATTGAAATGGTTGTAATAAATGCATATTACTTCCAAATATGCATCTGTGTAAAATACTCTCTTTAGTGTCTTGCTGATGTAAAGATGAATCATCTAACACTATGTAGTGATAGATGCAAGAAAAGTTGAAGTATGCCACTTCTGTTGCCATTTTCTGAAATGCATCTACAACGTTCTTAAAATTTCAGTTCTGACTAAATACATAACAAAGCATATGTCTCTGTTTCATAGTTTTGAATAGCTTTCCAGAGTTGGGATTCCACTGAGATGTATGTTATTACTTTGTAGGGAAACAGGCCACGTTAGATCCGTTCATCCTGCTGAACCTTCTGCCAAACTCAACTGACAAGTATTACACTTACAATGGTTCATTGACAGCCCCTCCCTGCACGGACAGTGTCGAATGGATTATTCTTAAAGATACAGTTAGCATATCTGAAAGCCAGGTAACCTTGGAAATTCAAACCGATGAAATAATTTGAACAAATGTAAAAAAATAGTTTTTTTCCTAAGCTCGCCCACAGAGTATCTGTTCAAAAGTGTTTATGGATGTCCTTAAAGCAGCTGTGTTAAATTATCTTCTTTTCAGCTAGCTGTTTTTTGTGAAGTTCTCACCATGCAGCAGTCTGGTTACGTCATGCTGATGGACTACTTACAAAATAATTTTCGAGAGCAACAGTACAAGTTTTCTAGGCAGGTGTTTTCCTCATATACTGGAAAGGAAGAGATTCATGAAGCAGGTATGTATTGAACTATAATTTTTCTACCACTCACCCAGATTCATTGTTGTAGGAGATAATTATGGGACAATGGAGAAAACATATAAGACAGATTTTTAGAAATAGTTTGATGAATATTCGCTTTGTAGCTTTAGACAAACTGACTTCTCTGAATCTCAGTTACCACATTCATAAGCATGGCAATTTAAAAAACATGTTCTGTGATTACCTGAGGATAATGGGGGAGGGGGTGTGAGAGAGGGGAAGGCTGGGAGAAGAGGGAGGGGGCATCAAATAGATGGTGATGCAAAGAGAACTGACTGGGTGGTGAGCACATAATGCAGTACATAGACGATGTCATGTAGAATTGTATACCTGGAACCTATAATTTTTACCAACTAATATCACCGCAATAAAGGTAACAATTAATAAAAAATAAACATAGAAAAATAAAGATAAAAAACATGTTCTTCCCCACACGAATAACCCCACTTTGCAGATGAGAAACACTGAGATTCAGTAAGGAAAGTGTTTTTTAAAACACACAGTCAGAGATGGGAAAGCCACCTATAATCACACCTCCGAATTCATCTTACGGTCTTTGCCTGTGTTAAGAGCTACTAAAGAGAAATGAATGAGGGACTGAGGTGCTCAGAACTTGGGGAGATCACGTCTGGTTGGGGTGATCAGAGAACCTTAATGAGAAAACCACATGTGAGCTGAGTCCTGACCTGTGATTTGAGTTGTCAAGTGTTCATCTTGCGTTCGCAGCTCCCAGAGAAGAACTAACGGTATCATAGCAGCCAGTAGGAACTGAAAGCAAATGCGCTGAATTATTATGGAATAAAACAGGAGTCTTTTTCCCAGTTGCCTGGGGGAAAAGGGATTTGTCCTCGTCACACAATGGAGAGGGTGCAGGGGAGACATCTCTGCAGGGCCTCCTGTTTCTTTTGAAGCTGACACAGTAGTCAGAAGTCTTTGGAAGCTTCCAGAGGACACAGTCAGTTGCATCTACTGATTTGTCCTTTTCATTTGACACAAGGATGTCCTGGCTCGTGAGAGAAATAGCTTAAGAGGCCTTTACTTTGGGGACTGCAAACCTTTCTAAGTACACAGTCTTCTTTGAACTCAGTCGGGCAGTGAATTTTTGGGTCACATATAATATTAATTTAACAGTCGTCTCCTTTTGATGATTAGGCATTAAAACAGTATGTTCTTCCTGTTTCAGTGAGGTATTGAGCATTGCTCACCCCTTAACAGTAAAGAAAAAAAAAATAGAGCCCAAGACAGTAGTGATGAATAGCTGCATTTAATGCGACGTTAAGTTTCAAATTAAACTGCCCCAAAGTGAGGAAATTTAATTATATCTCTGCCAACAATACTAAATACTAAATGCTACAACATCCTGTCTGGTAAATACTAGACAATTAATTAAAGAAAAGAAACTGTCCATCTGCTTTTCTGAAATTCAAATGACCAAATAACGCATTAAGTAAATATGGTTGTGGGTTTCTTTCTTCCTTTTTTTTTTTCAGTTATATTTTATTAAAACTTTCAAGTCATTTGCCTTTGCATAGTGGGTCCCGTTTAGTACTTCCTTAGTACTTGCTGCTCCTCAGCTAGCATCCTTCTCTCCTACTGAACTCTGTGAGGTTCCGCAGAGGAAGACAGACCACGTTCTCCCCAGGCTGTGTTTCTACATGCTGTTCCTCATCATGGCATGCTTTTCCCTGCTGTCTTTACCTGCTTAGCTCCTCCTAATCCTCAAGACACAGGTAGACCATAGCACCCACTGAGCAGCCCATTCTAACGTTACCTCTGTGCCCACCACGTCTGGCTCTGGCCCAGGCACAGGCTTGTGAATTCACGGAGGAATTGTAGCCCTACAGTACACAATAAAAGCTGCCCACTTGGCGTTGTGGGATGTGCCCCAATGCTCCTAGGTGTTTTGCATTCAAATTTCATAGCACTTGCTATTGAATGATGATTGTCTGTGTCCTTCTTTGTCTCCCTCACCTGACTCTGAACCCCACGAAGGAAATAACTAAGTTTTTCACCTCTTTATCTCTATTGCTGAGGTCTCATTCACCACATGTTTACCAAATGACTAAAAGAATTTGTTTTCATTTAATGCAAATACTTAATGGCTGCTTCCTACACCATTTGAGGTGTAAACCCTCTTGCACCACTTAATAATCTGTCGATCTGATTTAATGTAAGAACATTGTTGTTTCCACAGTTAATTGAGGAAGTTCAAAATTCATAACAAAAACAGCAATAGCTATTATATCATGTACTGTGTGAACCAGTGTGTTCAAACCTTTCTTTCTTCATTTTACAGTTTGGGAAAATGATACTAAGTAGTTTGTCCGAGTTCACAGAATGATAGTACAAAGGGCAGAGTCGGTAGTTGAACACAAGTCCATCTGATTTTAAAGAATTCCAAATCTCTCTCCACTATGCTTGATGTTTATAAAGGAACATAATTTCTGCTGATATAATTTTATGTAGAAACTGATGCCCTGAATGATATGAAACTACAAAAATAGTAGTAGCTTTTTTTTTTAAACAAACTGGAAGAACTAAATTCTTGCTTTTTTTCATCATGAGTATTTGCATTTGCCATGTGCTTATTCCTGGTGGTTTCTCTTAATGCATACACCCTCTCCTTTCTACTTTCTTGAACTGAACTTGAAAATCAGAATTGCATTCTGCATTTGTGTTCCATGTTTAATCTTTATTAAATTTAATCTGAAAGTAAGTGTTCATTACATGAACTTTTTTTTAAGTAGAAAATATAGATAAGCACGCAGAAGAAAATAAAAATCTATAATGTCACCACTCAGAGGTAATAGCTATGAGGATTTTGGTGAATATCCTTGCAGAAGTTTCTCTTAAATTAAAAATATGTAATTCTCATAAAAATGAAATTGTGCTATATATATCTGCTTACTGATTTTGTTTTACTCAGTGATATAAATATATTATTAATACACCCTTCTTTTCTTATTTTTTTATTGTTAAATTTAATGGGGAGACATTGGTTGACAACAATTACATTGCTTCCAGAATACACCCTTCTTTACGTAGTATTCCATTGTATTGTTGTAACTTACTAAACCAGTTTCTCAGTTTTGGACATTCAGGTTATATTTACATATTTCACTATTATAAATGTCTAACATCTTCATTTTGACCCAGAGAGAAGAGTTCGCATGAAAATTGTCAAAACTCTGCTCTCAGTGAATGCATCGTAGAAACAGATTTTCCAAAATATATGGCCTATAATTGCAAACACCATATGAGGTCTATGTAAACACACAACTCCTTGAGAGTAGAGACCAAGACTTATTCATTTTTGCATTCGTAGCAGGAACACCATAAGTGTTCGTGCATGAATACATACTTGACCAGAACTTCAGTCCTCTATAATTAACTTTTTTTTTTCTTTAATGTGGAGATGCCATCTGTTAGAAATTTCTTTTTGGTGTCATGGAATGACACAGGCTCTTGTAAGAATCACAGGACTTCAGAGAACCATTTGATCTTGAAGGAGTTAGAACACACGGTCTTTTAGATAATGGGAAATATGGGTGATAACCTCACAAATATAACAGGAATGTAAAAGAGGTGAAGTTCAACTGTGTCCCATGCCTTCCGGGTACCTAATGCATTCCACTGCCCCCTCAGCCCGCCTACTAGACTCTTCCATCAGGAAGCCCGGGCCTCTGAACACACAGCAGAGAAGAACTTGGGCCTTAAAGCTCTTAGGCGTTTGGTTTCAGGCCCCCATGCAAATACATAGTAGTTATATGAAAATTGTCAAGCTACTTAATTTCTCTAAGCCTCAGTCTCTTCACTTACAAAATGAGAGTTAAAATGCCACCTTGTACGGTTGTTGTGAGTTTCAAATGAGCTAAAGTTTGCAAAGCAGAACAGTCCTTTGAACATAATGTGCTTCAGACTTATAGCTACTATTACTGTACAGTGTGTGTGTGTGTGTGTATAAGCACAAGCTATCATTGCAAGTGTGGGGTGCTATTCAAGCTTTCTGTGTTTAAAATTTTTATTTGTTGAATAGAATTATAAACGCGTTTCAAATATTATTTGCTAGCATCGTAATATGTTTAATGCAAACTTTAAAAAGAAACAATAAAATATAAAATGCTATTCAAGGCTGGGTAACGTGAAAGCTTTCTCTTTATACCAAAATGTTGTATTTGAGCTAAGAGAAATGTTCTATAATTTCCTGAAAAATGTCATGATGAATTATACATCAGCTGACTCACTTTCTTGAAGGTCAGTAGTTGTAAATCACATTCATTAAGGTCACATGTCTATTATCACTGTGCTCTAACTATGGCAGAAAAGTGACATGAAGATGAGTTCCTTCTTGGAAGATTATATATTACAAACCAAACTGTTGATGAAGTTACAGTATACCCCTAGAGAAGATTGACTGAATTAGGTAGAATTTGAAAGGTTTCTTTTGACTATTTCATCTCAAGTCAATGAGGTCATTATGGCGAGGTGACTGATCATCTCTAGTTCTTATTTTTAACGATGGTGGCTGTTTTTCTGTTAATTTTATTAAGACTGCTACTCCTTGATGGAAAAATCACAGCCTTCGTATCAGTTGTCTTCTGAGTCTAAAAATCCTTACGCTCCCATTCCAGTCTTGGTTGAAGCACCTGTAAGTCAGTAAGCCTCAAAGAAGCATGTGGTAGGTTTATCAGTGTGCATCCACAAAGTCCTTTTGTCATGGGTTGTGTTAAACCACAGCAAACTTCAAATCAGTGGAAAATAACTGGGTAAAATCTAATGATGTCTTAGGTAATGATGGCATTTTATCTGCCGCTCCCCAAGAATCACCACTGCCTTGGCACCTCCACTCACATTTTTACTCGTCTAGGACTGTCCCGGGGGGTGGGGGGCAGTACATGGAGTGACAGAGGCAGAAAGAGACTCATAGCTCCCCGTGGTCATCGGCATCAACTTTCAGGATTCACTGGGAGACTTGTCACAGCCAAAGAATTGTCATGTTCTCCTTATGTGTTCATCCTCGTGTCTTTTTTTTGTTTTTTTCTCTACATTTTTTTTTCTTTTTCCTCTTGACACCCAATGCTTGGCCTATTGTGAATTGTTTTGTATTCACTCTTCATATAAGTTTATGTGCATGGGGAGGAGCTAGATGACTTTGTGTCCGCTCAATGTTTGGGAAGCTTTTACAACGTTTAAGTGGAGAAAATGTGTCCTTTGAAAAGCACAGCATAATTTTGTCCAAACGGCAGATTTTTCACAAGTTTATTTTGCATGCCTCTCTGAGTAAACTCTAGGAGTTAGAAACCAAAAAACACCCGCTCTGTTGGATAGCTTATTAGATATAAGGGTCAGAGGAATGAGCCTCATAAAGGCAGGGGTAGTGACATTTTTATTTGTAAGTCAAGAGTGCCAGGAACCAAGTAGTTGAGAATTGAATGTAATAAATAAGGGTTTAAGTAAGAGCATTTACTGCACCTTAAAAGAGGAGGCTGCCTTCTCATTCTTTGTATATGAGGATTCTTTGCTTTGGTACCAAAGCATGTGTCCTCTGTGTGATTTGACCGGGGCCTCAGGTTTGTCATCACCTGGCTCATAGTCAAGGACTTGCAGGACCCAGATTGTCATTCATGGCCAGTGTTCTGTAAAGAATTAGTAGTGATGACCCAGGTCACATGTAGCTTGTGGAAAAAAGTCGAGGAGTACAATTCAATCCTGGAAAAGGAAGTGGGACTTCAACATAATTCTGAACTCCCCAGAATCAAGGAAATTACGTTTTAGTTCTTAGTTGATTATATCAATTAGTCGCTTGTATTTGATGTTGGAGTATATGTTGATTTGGAAAACCCTTCTTCATTTTAAATCCAGATAATGTACTTCATAGAGTATCAGTCCTTCTAATAAGATAATAAAACTAATTTCAGTAAGGAATACTGTAGACTCTCCATGAACCGGAACTCAAGCAACTAGTACTCTCAGGCAATTGGCAAAAAATAAAATAACCAAAAAAATAATACTACATTTATCTGGCTGGCAGGGGTGCTGGCTCCCAGAGGGTCTACGTACACTTATTGGGCATCTATCAATCCCCATGGATGCTGGTTAACTGAGAGTCTACTGTATAAGGAAACCCGGGAAAAGCTAGTGTGAATTAATAATTTATTCCACGGTGATTACCAGCTTTATGTTTGAACACTAAGTAGTGTATATATATATATATATATATATATATATATATATATACACATATATATATATATATGTGTATATATATGTATATATATATATATATATATATATATATACACACACACACACATATATATTTCACTAGATTGTTATTTAAAAGATTCAGTCCTACTTTATAGAAGGGCAACCTTTTGATAAGATCATGTACTAGAAGTATAGACTTATCTTTTGAATACATTATAAAATCTTTATCTTTTCCCCATAAAATTCTATTTCAGTTTCTAAAAGACAAGATTTAGCTTTACAACCTATTATTGAATTATTGAGTATCAATGAACAAAAGTTTTTTTTAAATGCATGTCTAATTAAAATATAAATTTACACTATTTTTAAAATCACCAATAAGCTCTTACAGATCTGCAAAGAAGAAAGCAAAGCAATGCAAGCGTGATGACAAATAAAACTTCCTTTTTAAAATCCTACTTTCTACTCATGCTCAGACTTAAAACATGAAACATTTCTGATTTTTACTGTTAAGTCACGGTGAACACAGACATCTGAGCAAAGAACTTTGTGCTGCTTAGGTAGTAGTTCTTCGGGTATTTTGCAGCCAATAATTATATATTTTCTTGAGTTATGTTTTTATGTTTTGTGTGTATGCATAGAAGTTGCAATGCATTTTAAGCTCATTTCATTGTGGATTTGGGAGAGAGAATAGTTCACCTTTTTAAATTAGTTTCATGTGTACAAAAGAACATTAGGTATTAGACAGTTACACATCTCACAAAGTGATAACCCCAACAAGTCTACTACCCATCTGACAGCATACATAGCGTATTTTCTGGCGTATAAGACGACCAGGCGTATAAGACGACCCCCTAATTTTACAGTTAAAACATAGGTTTAGGCCTATATTCGCTGTAGAAGACTACAGCCTCGGAAGTGGGGGGTAGTCTTATACAGCGAATATAGGCCTAAACCTATGTTTTAACTGTAAAATTAGGGGGTTGTCTTATACGCCCGGTCGTCTTATACGCCGGAAAATAGCTATTATAAAGCTGTCAACTATATTCCCTATGCTGCCCTCTACATCCTGTGACTATGTATATAGTTCTAAATTATAGCTGACATTCAATATTATTTTATATTGTTATTCTCACACTCTCAAAACTGGAATTGATATTTTGAGGACAAAATCTACCAATGATATTGCCCAGAATTGCTTTCAGTCTTCCAGAAACGGACTTGAGAATTTCTAGATGCAGGATGAAGGAGAACCTGTTCCTCCAGTAACTGCTGATGGGAGTAGCTTGCTTTTGAGCTGATTTCGTTGTCTGCCCTCTGGTGGACCCTAATAGATTTATCACTAGCTAGAGTGACAATGACGTCTAGAGCAAAAACGTTAAAAAAACGTTTTCTTGTTTTGAATTCATATTTTTTGATCATGAAAGAACTGTCCCCTTATTCCCAAAGGATACATCCCCTAAATCCTCGATAAACAAAAAATGACATCACAGTGTTTGCAGTGATAAATCCTATCTCTAACTCATATAAAGTTATGCGTGCTTTTATTTGTATGTGTATATGTTTATATTTTTTTCTGAATCATTCATATGCCAAATTATGTGCATAGAGTACCTTTGCTAAAATTGCTCATACTAAATACTGTACGTAATGTTTGTGTAAATGTAGAAGGCCAGTTGTTGTTTTGGGGTGACCTCCTGTGTTCACAAGATAAACTACAGACTAGAAGAGAGAAAAGAACTTGTTTGGTCACATTCGGGTGCCGTGGAGGCAGATTTTCATTGAGTTCGTGGAATAGTCTTTGTATTGGTGATGATTAGGTGACCTCAGTCAACTGCATGATCTTGTCTTTGTAACTTCAAGTTTACCCTGAAAACAAAACCCAGATTCTGTATGCATAGAAATTATTCTTTGGCCTTAGGAACTCTTCTCTCCCTTTCTTGCAGATCTATCTGGCCTCTAAAGAAATTACATTTCTTACTTTGCTTCATTTGCACAATATCACAAAACTGTATGGATACCCTCACAGTGAATCCACGATCACATTATGAATGTATTTCAGAGTACTCTTTCTGAAGGATCTATATTTTGGCACTATTCCCAGAATAG
>PVKE010048245.1:0-11655 GCA_004027555.1 Craseonycteris thonglongyai | reverse complement strand
TTAACCTGACATAAAATGACAGGCATAATTGATGTTGATGAAGTTACTTTGGTGCTTTCCCTTTCTGTGCCTCTTCCCTCATCATTTGGGAATGGCCAACATTAATAAGTCATCTCTAATTTTTGAAATCTCCCATTACTCCTTCAGATATTCCTTATGTGTGAATCATTTCATCCCTATCAATTTGCCTGCCTCTCTGGCACTTACCGAAGCTCATTCATCACTCACATTTCACACACATACCACAAATGCTCACTATATGCTGTACATTATGCCATGGATTGAGCAAATAAGACAAACAGGAGTGCAACTTACACAGATAATCACATATAGTAAATGGAATGACATAAATTAGGGAAAGGAATGCCATCACCCAATGTGGGAATGTAGAGGGGACCACTAAGCCCAGACTAGGGGTATAGGGTTTAGAGAGAAGGTCAGGGACACTAATAATTTCTATAATATTTTTAGGTTCCATGGTTTTCCCTGATGGCTCAGCTATTTTCTCTTGAAGTAATGCTGTAATCAGCTTCTTAGGGAGCATCTAAGTAGCTCAGATTTCATTTCTGCTACCCATTTGCAAAAAATAACTAAGTGGGAGGTCATCTTTTATAGCTACCCTAACACTTCTTTGTCTTGTATTTGTGTTCTCTTTGATTCTTTCTTTCTCTGGCTATACTAGAGATTCTCAGAAATGAGTGATGTTTCCACTGTTTCTGCTTCCACAAGGCTCCCTGGATCTCTTAAGTGTTTAAAAAAGCAAAAACAAATGAGAAGACATTTGAAGTTGCAATAGATAAAGATACTCTAATAACTGTTACTTTTATTCTGTGTGTATAGGAGGGCTGTTTGGAAAAAATTCAGCCATTGTCAATATAATGAGATTGGTTACATGGCTGGATACTTTCCAGACAGTCCTCGTTTCTCCAAGCTTTACCTTTTGGGCAGAGATTTTTGAAGCATTGGGTCCTGGTTCTGATCAGCAGCCAATGTGGATTTGCGTTTCTAGCTTGTGTTGGCAGTCTTTTCTTGTCTCTTGCCCCAAGCTTGTCTTTCCTCACTGACCCATCTTTACCATTCCTTGAGACACAATTGATATCTGTCCTTTAGTTCCTGAAGATTCTCTTCCTTTTTCTTGCCTGCTTCTTTTACTTTTTTGACACAGTCATTTGTTAAAGTGGATTCCATGCTCTGGTTATTGTGCTCTGTTTCTTCTCTTCCACCGTTATTCTAAGGCCTTATCTAAACTTGATTTTGCAATTGGACAAATGGCTTCACTAGTGTTATTATTTCCTAGAAAATTGCTGAATCATTTCCACTCCTCCTAGTGACTAAAAGCAGTATCTAGTATCTTCCTTCAAGTTCTTGAGTTAGGACCATCTTTAAGCTATTTAGAGAACAGAGATGACTCAGGCCTTGAGTTGAATCAGTGATCAAATCTTTCTTGGTATAGATTAATAGCTTGTTCCACTTTCCCAACTTTTTGGATAGTTCTTTAATTGGGTGTGTCCCACTCCTGAGGTATGGTCTTCTAGAACCCTAGCACTGTAATTTACAGTGTAAAATAATTTACATATGGGTAAGCCTAAATAAGCTTTGAATTTAAATTGGATTACCTGGATTGAAATTAAGCTTTCATTTATTAATAAGTGTGTGACCTTGGGCAAATTACCTAATGTTTCCAAGCTTTAGTTCAGGCATGTCCAACCCACGGGCCAGGGTGGCTTTGAATGAGGTCCAACACAAATTCTTAAAATGTTATGAGATTTTTTTTGTGTGTGTGACATTCTTTTTTTTTTTTTTAGTTTATCAGCTATTGTTACTGTTAGTGTATTTTATGTGTGGCCCAAGACAATTGTTCTTCCATTCTGGCCCAGGGAATCCAAAAGCTTAGACACCCCTGCTTTAGTTTATTCATCTGTAAGACTGGGTTAATACCTGCCAGTCTCAAAGAGTAATTATGAAGCTCAAATAAAAGCACTAGATGTAAAAGTTCTCAAATTGAAAAGTATTATAAAGCTTTAATATGTTATTATTACTTAGGTCCAAATTCTCACATTTTGTTTTTATCTACTAAATCCTACCCCAATCTATAGTTCTGTCAAAACTTGGTCTTAGGAAGGCATTTATTCACAGCTTCTAAAACTTAATGCAAATTTCTGTCAATGTGTTTCTGTTTAAGAATGTTTATGTTTATATGTTGTCTTACCATTCTAATTGTAAAATAATATTCATTTTTTAAAAATACATGTCATATTATTTTTGTGAAATAATTGTCACTAATTAATTCATTCTTTGGGGGGTTAAAGTTTTACAGAAATTTTGAAAATTTAGAAAGTATAAAAAAATTAAAATTATTCATATTACTGCTATTCCTAGAACTGATGTTGACATATTGGTGTAACTCTTCAACATTTTTTATTTTTATTTTAAATTTATTTTATTGTTTTTGACAGACAGAGAGAGACAGAGAGAAGGGGGAGGGCCCAGAACAGTCTCCATAGTTGTACATCATCAGTTTCTAACATGTTTTATTCCACGAGGGCCTCGTGGGTCAGGAACTGGGATGGAGGCCTCCTGCATGGGGGGCACACCCCCTCGAGCCAGGGACCGAACCAGGGATGAGAACCTAACTGGGGGGCCTCCTGCATGGGAAGCACACCCTAGTTCCGCATGTAGGTCCTCATGGACCAGACCAAGATTTGATCCTTGATCCCCGGGGCTGCAAAGCAAGTGCTTAACCTGCTAAGTCATCCCGGCTTCCCCATGTCAACATCTTTTCAATTTATACTTTAGCAAAATTGACATCAGGCTGTATATATTGCTTTGCTATCTATTCTTTGAAATGCTATAAGATATTATAAGCTTTTAAAAATGTTATTAAATATTTTTCTAACATAATTTTTGTATGGCTTCATGTAGTACTGTCTTGTATTTATATAGATTTAACTAATCACCTAAGCCAGATAATTATGTTAGTAGCAAATTTTTTATAAGAATAGTTATTATTTGCTAGCTACATTATCAGTCAGGTAAGGTTTAAATTCACTGTGTCATTAATTCTCATAACATTCCTAGAGAAGTATATATTTTTCAGCTCCATTTTACAGATAAACAGTACAGGCTTTTAGAAACTAATGATTCAAGATTCAATGAGAGACAGAGCTTGAGATGCAAGCCCTCAGTCTGCCTCTTCCTTCCCATGGAAATCTCTATACACTGTACTTCCTTTCTTGCCTACTGCTTGGTCTCCTATTAAATGAAATGCAGGTAGCAAAAGTGGGTGGGTGGGTGAGTGGGAAAAGAAAGAGAAGGAAAGAGAAAAAAAAGGGAGAGATGTTATCTCTACTGCCCATACAAAAGCAGGGTGACTCATGTAACACGGGGGTTGTGGATTTGAGCCCTAAAGGTTTTAGCCTTTATAAGCACCAGAATTAAAGAAGCATTGAATATACATACCCTCACCAAATGCATACTTTTGAAATTAGATAAAAACAAAAAACACAAGTTGTCTGATTATTATATAGATTAATAGATAGATCATTATTGAGTTAACTATATTTTCATTGATTCTTAACATTATTATGTACACATTTTATGATTAATATTGAAAATAAAGAAAAGTGTAAATTTTGACTTTATAATTAAGCTGAGGTTTTATACTTAGGTTGCCCTCTTGATTAAACAAATGACAGCATGATATTCATTGTTTTCTTTAAAATAATTTTGAAGTCATTTAATCTAGAAGTTTATTTAATTATTTAAAATATTATAATTATTATTCTGCTTACACATGACACCAGATATATACTAAAACAATTTCATTAAAGAATGCATAGGACACTAACTTGAAGCATATATTTTGTGATTTATGTATTCTCTGTCTCTAATTGATTTCAGCAATATCATGAATAATTTTGGTAGATAGTGAAATTACACAGTGCTGACTATGCCTTCTAGAGCTTAGTAGTTGCAAATAATCTTGCCTCTTCCTCTGAAATATTTGAACACATGGCAAAATTTATTATCTACATTATTATTATTATTATTATTATTATTATTATTATTTACTTCTACATAGAAGTAGATAATTGTGTTTTTGGTGGCTTACATCAAACTGGAGTAAAGCGACTGGCCAAAAGGACTCCCTAAATCCCTTATAGTCTCAAGACTCCACCAGGCTTTTTTAGGATCTCACCATTCTGTGTTTTTGCATATTACTGACAGTGCATACATTATTCTCCTGTCATTATTAGGACCCTTGAGCAAACAAAAGAATGTTTTCAATGATCAAACTCGGTTAACATCTTTTCCCACGCCATATTCAGGAGCCAGATGTCCCTCAGCCAGTTAGGGGCAACTTTGACTATTCCTTGCAAAGATTTGGAAATACCATTATAGCATGATGAATGAGGAACTGAAAGGAAGAGAACCATGCTGATTGTACATTTTTAGTTGAAATGATGGCTTTACAAAGCAAGGATAGCTAGTGGCTCGCTGGTGACCAGAATGCAAGTCATCTAATTACTTTTGGCACTTTTGAGCACTAAGGGTGTGATTTCAAATTTATAATTATTTAATCAGGGAATTAAAAACATCCCAAACATTAATGTTTGTGAACACCTTTATTTAAAAACAAAACCCTGTCTTGTAGCAATGTTGAAATACATTTTGGAAAACTTCAGCATGCAAATCAAATCATTTAAAAAGCCTATTTATTATGCCTGGAGTAGTCAACTTTGCAGAGACAGAAAGTAGAATAGTGGCTTCTAGGGGTTGGGATAGGGGAATGAGGAGTTACTTTTACAGAGTTTCGGTTGGAGAAGATGAAAAATTTCTGGAGACAGGTGAAGGCTATGGTTGCAACAACAGTGTTAATGTACTTTATGCTGCAGAACTGTATGCTTAGGAATGGTTAGGGCGGTACATTTTATGTTATGTATTTTTGCCACAATAAAAAAAGTTTCCTATTTAAATATATTTTTATTCACTAGGGCAAAATTATTAGAAAGTGAAGCTGTGAACGAGAACCTTCGAAAAAACTTGACAAGAGCCACAGCAAGATCACCGTATTTCAGTGGGTCATCATCTTTCTCTCCTACCATACTATCCTCAGACAAAGAGACCATTGAAATTATAGATCTAGCTAAGAAAGATTTAGAGAAGCTGAAAAAGAAAGAAAAGAAGAAGAAAAAAAGGTAGTGTTATAAAATCACTGCTATATGAATCCTTATTTTTCTTACTGTTTAGGATATTTTAATTTGTGATTACAGTGAGTATACATAGTCTCAGTAGTATGTTAATAAGTGAAATGTCATTTAAATTAGCTGACAATTACAGTTATGCTTTTTATAGTGTATCTCTACTTGTATGTGAAATAATAAGTTTAATTATAATAATATGATAATGAATTTCATACTATGACAAGGTAAAATTATTGTTAGAAACCATTTTATTATTATCTTCAAATAGCTGCTTTTGCATTCCATCTTTCTTTTCTGCAAAGCTTGCTGTACCATTACAACTCAATGTTTTCATTTTTCCCCCCATTTTCTAATGTGATTAAATAGTCTCATGGATATAATTCTAAGTCCCGTCTAGATTAGTTTAACTAAAGGCCAAACTAATGCATCAAACATCATTTAATATCATTCTGCCTCATAAGTATTTTCTGCAGGGCTTCTAATATGATTATGTGAAAGTTATTTATTATTTCAGGCTTTCTGAATCTTCCAACAAGGGATTACTCAGCTTTTCACCACTGTTCTAGGCTTTCTTTGCTTGCATCCTAATAATTTTTTTTTCCTGAAATCAACAGGGTGCAAAGAAATAAAAATTTGACCACTTGTATAATGTGTGAATGGTTAAATACTGATAAATTCTCTACATGTCTACATATTGATTTTATGGTGCAGTCAAATTACTGAGAATATCTTTTGAACATGCCAGTCAACTTAATTTTAAGCATTTTTGGCTAGATATTCAAAAGGAAGTGAAGTTATTTTGTCAAATGGTTTGTTATAAGCGGTGCACTTTGTAGAATTATTATTGACATTTAATTTACCTACTGCTTAATTTATTTAGAAATTTACTTAAGCAACCAGGCGTTTCTTCCTAGAAAAATTAGTTGATCAAAGTTATTGGAGTTAAAATTCTTCGTATTAATTCTGCTCTGTATCCTTTAGTTAAACAGGAATGATTAAAATAATTAAAGCAAGGGGTTACACATCTGTGTTTAGGAGGCATTGCAATTGAAATTACATTCTTAAGATACTAATATCTTAGCAGACATTTTTCATGGATGGCTGATTATGGGAGCATTAAGAAATATGTAATGATTTGCTCTTAACATAGGGCAATTAAAACTGAAATAATGATCATAGAATTAACAAAACTAGTGAGACTCAGCATACTGTATAAATGAAAATGAGACTTGTTTTCAGGACTTACCATTTACTTATAAAAACTTTTCTATAGTTGGTCAAAATGTCAAATATTATGACTTATTTTTAAAGATTTAGGTGGTTTGTGTTCATGAATAATAACTGTATAATAATAATCACAAGGGTACAGTTCTCAAGGTTATGAGCTTGTTCTGTTCTTTCCTTTTGAGTTAAATTTAGAGATGTTACCTTAATCACCTGTTGGATATGAATAATGAAAAAGATAGGGATTCCAAAAGAGACCTAGACTTTTTTACATTCTTATAGTGATCATAGGTACTTCAACTTAATACCTTCGATGCAAGTTATTTTTGTGACAATGTAGGATTGTAAGAATTTTCACTGATAAATAGTATTAAAGAAAAAAAAATTTTATGACTAAGATTTGCCTCTGTTGCTTTTTTATGAAACTCATAACCTTTTTAAGGTAAAAAAAAAATTAAGGCAGTAGTTATTTCAAAGTGAAAAATTATGATTATTTCAGTGATTCTGGTAATAAAGTAATTCTTAAAATAAAAATAATAATATTTAATACCAAGAAGAACTCACCAAACAAATGGATTTAAACATAAAAATCCAAGTAAAAAAAAAAGAGTTATTTCCTAACAAAAACTGATATAAAATTTTGAAAATTTCTTAGAAAAAATAAGCTAGATAAGGAAAATTGAGAGATGTTACCTTAATCATCAATGAAAACAGTGGAAGATAGCTTAGAATGAGAAAACAAATTAATACTTTCTAAAAATTAATAACTTGTTTAGTGCATTAAAAATGCTTTGTAAAGCATTTTTCACACACATACTATAGTGAGTCTTTGTAAAATTAAAACCTATGTAACGTAATGTAAACTTAGAAAGATTTCCTTGTGTAACAAGATGTATAATAGTAAAAGCCTTTAGAACCTTTATGAATTTATATTACTACATATATAAATTTGTAAAGTTTAACAGAATTTTTCTTAGCACACTACTTAAACTTTTCTGTGTATTAAAAAATGAAAACAATACTGTTTTACTGCGCTTGGTAAAACATTTTGTTTATCAACAATTTTTCACTGTAGATCTCAATAACATTTAGCTGTGGGTAATGTAAATTCCCATTTTTAAAATGTAGGTGAGCTCTCATTTTAGTGAAAGGATTTATTACAGGTTGAAACAAATAAAGAGTTCCAGAAGTGTTTAGAATGACAGCAGCTTTACTGAAGTTAGTGATTAATTTTCCACAAACTTTTGGGGGCTTCCTGTTTGGATCTATTGATTCTAGTTGAGTTGTGTTACATGCCTTATATTTATTTATTTTACTTATCAGAGAGGGCATTGCAAAATTTGGGTTCTGTTTTACCCTTACATATGCAGGAAGTTTAATAAAAAACTGTTTGGAAATTTAACTCTTTTCTCTATATAGTGTTATAAATACATGGTATTTCTGATTTCCCAACTTACTCACCAAATTTTTACCCATCGTATAGGGTGGTAAAAGCAATTCAGAAGGGAGAAGAAAAAGGCAAAAAAGGGAAAATTAGCTTTCTTTTTAATGGATGTAGCAAACCTCTGGGGGAAAAAAATTGTGAATTTCTGACTATCATTCTTTCTTAATCCCATCTGCCAACTTTCTGTGTCCCTATACGGCCTTGATCCATTCTTCCCCTTATGCAATCAGTTCTCATGAAATTCTACCCTACTCCAAAGTACTCCCAGGTTCAAAATCATCTATTTTCTTCTCTCATCTCTTTAAATGCAAACTTGGAAGCAAAGCCATCTGACTGAATGAATTTGTGCCAGTGGAAGTGACTTATAACCAATAACTTCTTTTTTAGGAATGGTTGTAATTTTGAAAGAGGAAGCATTAAATCAGATACTAAAATTCTGAAGAGCAACCTCATAAAGAAGAAAAAAATCAAGATTTTATTTTATTTTTTACCCCTTCTGGCTGAGATTTTTTTTCAACCCCTATCTAATGTTTGACCTTTGAGTTCAGCTTTTCTAAGCTGTCCTGGTTCTCAAAGTTGCTTTCTTTCCTCCCCCAAAAGTTGCTATGGAATCTGCAAATTCTTTATAGCTCCATGTCTTTTAACTAACATTTTGTGTTGTTAGATTTTTGTTTTAGTGGCTAGGGGCCTCTGACATTGTAAGTGTTGTTAGGAAGAGCAGCAACCAGGTCTTTTTTTAATGCCAGAGTAACATTTGTGTTCAAGGAATGGCATTTATGTCCTAAGTCCTGTTTTACATGAACGTTTACCCTCTTCTGCATCAAAGTCTTTATCAACACTACAACCAATAGCTAATATTTAAGGGTTTAAGGTTGGCTTTTCTACCTTCCTATTGATCTGTAAAATAATTTATAGTTGTAGATAGTAAGAAAATAAGGAAGTATAAGAAAATAGGGGAGAATAATTGAATAGACTGTATTACCTGTTTTTCAGTTACATAATTGTTAAAATGGTTAATAAGGTATGTTCTTGCTGCCCCCCAACGCAGTCTTCCCATAGATGAAGCTTGTAATGGAACTAAATAAAATAAAAACCAAACTCCTTCAAATTATGGAGAAGTGTCAGATTATTAGTTTAATTCTGTGCCCTACCACTATCTATTTGAACTATTGATTGCATTTTTTTTAACCTATTGATAAGACATACAGTTTTCTACTTATTAGCTCATGTCATCTGTACATTTTAATACATCTCTTTTGTGTAAGGTAAACAAAAATTCTTCATATTGATTATGGAAAATTTGGGCTCTTTGCCAGTGAACCATATCTTCTGAGCCGTTGTAACTCATTATTATCAGTGTAAGCCTAAATTAGAAATAAAGTATTTTTGCATATTTTGTGTATATGGATAAAGAAATTATCCCATTTACACATTAATTCCCGTACTTTTGGATATCTAGCTTTAAATGACTTGCATTATAAAAAACTTCACTCTTCAGACTGCATTATATTTGTATTTAGTGGTGTCAGGTTGAAATTTAGAAATTTCTTCGGCAATGGCTTTACTCTTTTTCTTCAAGCCTTTATACAGGAACTTTTGATCCCTGGTGAATATTACTCTGTAGACATCTTTTCTCAGAAGGATTGCTAGTCTCTTTTTGTATTAGCAGTATGAGTTAAATTGATTGTGAATTATAATCAGAAATCAACAAATATAAGTCACATGCCAGCACACATTATAAAATTAAAATGAGAACTGGCTTGATAAAGTAATTCATACCTAAGCCTCAATCTCATTTTAAATATTGATGATTCTGATAAATATTTTTGGAATTCTGGGCAGAGGTGGGCTGTATCAAGATTGCTATATACTTATTCAGAGTCTAGCACATCTATTTCTTTTGTCTACATGACAAATATTGGTATTTAGTACATTCCATTGAGTAAAGATGCCTTATTCTGCATGTTAAATATTCTTTAAGTTGTATTTCAAAGACTTTAAGTATATATTTTTAGTTTTTAAAATACTTTTCTGATTAAAAAATAACCTTACTAATGGAAAGTACATTTCCCATTTTATTGCCACCTTTGCATTAGATGTCTTTTTGGTAGCTAGTTTTTAATAATTAGTACAGTGATATTATATTTTAATTTTCAATTAATAAAATTACAGTTTTCTACTGATACCATAACAACCATATTCATTTAACTGTAATACCATTTCACGTATAATTTTGAAATAGAATTTTTTTTGGATTTAGTGATGTTCACATGTATTGTATTAAAATAGAAAACAAGTTTAGAAGTAGTATCCTAGTATGTCGTATTAATGATATTTTCATATTATGGTATAAAGGCATTACTTTTTAAAGTTATTTTAATGATGCCATAAAAAGGTCTTCTGTAAAGGTTTAAAAGGCAGAGGATATCAATGAAAGTAGGCATTTAGGGGAAGCTGAGAAAATTGATCCATTTCAAATTTAAAAAGACAATGGCATCCAAACACTCTTATTACTTATATAAATTGAGACTTTATATTTTATCGCTAAATAATTTCAACTGATAGTCTATATATATTCTTCTTAGATATAATGCTGCTTGTTCTTCTACCTTTTATTCATACAAAATGTATTGCCTTTTTACTGTGTATTGTCCTTTGATGATATCTTTTAAAATTTATTTTAAAGTCTTCAAGCTCATGTATCATTTTTACCTTCTTATCACTTTCGCTTTTTACTGTCTGGTTTGTCCTTCATTGGCTTGGCCTTCCAATACTGTGCCTCGTGATTTTGAAGGCTACAGAAACTTGAGGAAAGCAATCGAGAAGAAAGAAGGTTGGAATATTTCCCAGGTTTTTTTTATTAAAATGTCATTTAAATACTTAGTTGCCATTCAAAACAAAATGTGTTATAGAATTATCTGAATTGTTTCAGAGTAGATTAGCTTAATGCTCCTAAAAGTAATGATGATTTTGAAAAATTAACAAAAGTACCAAATATCTTTTTGAAAATATTTTTAAGAATAAAATCGTCACTAGTTACAGGAATTAAAATTCAGACAATTTCATGTGATTTCAGAGTAGACTATCATAATTGTGATGGCAACTTACCATTTTTATGTTAAAAATGACCCCCATAAACCCATCATTTGACTTTCAGAATGTATTTTTCAGAAACTTGTGAGCAGACTGGGAATTATTAATTGGGTGGGAATGAATATTTTGTTGCAGCCCATGCTAAGTCATGGGTGGGCTCTTCCTTCTCTGTTCCTTATTTGGTGTAATCTTTGTTAGAAAACACTATTAAAATGGCAACAAAACAAAAGGAAACTGTGGCCTTACTAAAGATAAGATTTACAAAGCATTCTTAAAATTTAATTATAAAAACCAGTGTTTTTTAAAAAATGTATTTGTAGTGAGTATGAAAAATAAGATATGTCTTCTTTTCTGTTTGCAATTTGAGCAAAATTTAGAAGCATATTCTTTATATAATAAACATTTGCATTTTACCCATTCACAATTATGATTATTTAAACCAGGAGCAAGTAGTATTTTACTTCTTATCAGAACTTCTCTTCATAGACACTTTGAAATAAATCTCCAGTTTGTATAATCAAAATGATTAAGAAAATAAGTTGGTTTTTAAATAATATTTAAGTATTTTGGAAGTACAACTTTAGAAATATCATCTCTTAACTTCAAATAAGCCCTTTGAGAGTATTTACTGTGCAACAATTAGTTAAATAATATCTTACTTTAAATCTGAAAGCTTAGAAATTATAATTT
>PVKE010048244.1:0-11656 GCA_004027555.1 Craseonycteris thonglongyai | reverse complement strand
CAAAAGGAGGAAACATGCGTGCGCCACAATTGGATGTTTTGTGTAACTTTGTCATAAAAGCCTGGAATGATATTACTGAAGAAACAGTAATCAGGTCTTTCAAGAAGTGTGGTATATCAAATTCTTTGGACGGTATGGAGGATGACTTCTTGTGGCAAGATGAAGGGGAAGCCGAAGCTGAAGCCACACCATCTGATTCCTAATTTGATCCATATGATGACTGTCTTACAAATGTACCACAAGAGGTCATTGATGAACTTATGATGTCAGAAGAAGAACATGATGAGGATTTTGAAGGATTTTAAGCTCACAATGCTCCTCTGCCTAGAAAAACCTCTTATCATCCCAGTCAGTCACAAACAAGCGTTTACTGCAAGTTCTTCATGTAATTTTCTTTCCAGATGATGCCATCATTGTTAATGTTCTCTTTTGGATTTCTTGTTTCTTGGTCAAGTTCATGGCATTGCCATTTGTGAAGAGACCTTCCATTTATCGTATCAATGTACAGTATATTACGGTATGTTTGAAAAATGTCATTCATTAAAAATTTAATTAAAAAAAGAACTGGTGTTGCCTCAGAAGTGGGGGGTAGTCTTATACAGCGAATATAGGCCTAAACCTATGTTTTAACTGTAAAATTAGGGAGTCGTCTTATACGCCGGAAAATACGGTATATCGAAAACTGATTACTTACAACTATGGAGACTGCTCTGGGCCCTCTCCCTTCTCTCTGTCTCTCTGTCTTTCTCTGTGTATCAAAAACAATAAAAAATGTTTGATAAATGTCACAATGAACGGCTGCAGTCACAACCACTTTTTAAGTTAGTCACAATTACAGCCACTTTGTAGTGTAGTCTGAGTGAAACAGAAGCGATTAGTCTACCCAAAAGTTTCCTTCAAGAGCTGGAAGAGGAAGATACTGGTCAGGGTCTGTATCACCAGTTTTCATGTCCAAAATATATACCTCAACACAAGGATAGAGACTGAATATTAGTCCTGCTCTTTAAACACAGCATTAACTCTCAAATGGTGTGCTTGGTGCTTACTAACACACCACAACTTTGCTATGTGAGGATAACTGTGCATATTAAGCATCCATGTGCTCATTAAATTAATAAGGATGTAAATTTTGTCTTCTTTTAGTCTTCAGTATATAATCCTTGGTTGGATGTGATTTTCTGATTTTCTCAGTACTATTAATGAACAGATTTTTTATTCCCCAATGTATATTTTTCGCTTCATTGTCAAACATTTTCTGTCCATATATTTGCGGGTTTATTTCTGAGTTTTCAATTCTAGTCCATTAGTCTGTGTGTCTGTTATTCTGTCAATACTACCATAAGCTGTTTTATTGATGCTTTGTAGTGGAGACTGAAGTTGAGGAGTGTGATGCCTCCAGCCTTATTCTGTTTTCATAGGATTGCTTTGGCGATTCGGTGTCTTTGTGGTTCCATGTGAATCTGATGATTTTTAAAAATCTATTTCTCAAAAGAACGTATGTTGAACAATACTTGTGTCTCTGGCACAAATCCCACTTGATTGTGATGTATAATCTTGTTAATGTATTGTTGTACTCTATTTGCTAGTATTTGTTTAGGATTTTTGTATCTGTGTTTTTTAGAGATATTGGTTTATAGTTTTATTTTTTTGTGTTGAGTTTAAGAGGCTTTAGTATTAGGGCAATGCTGGCCTCATAGAATGAATTGGGAAATATTGCCTCTTCTTTAATTTTTTGGAAAAGTTTGAGGAGGATAAGTATTAATTTTTCTTTGAATGCTGGTAAAACTTATTAGTAATACCTTGCTTTGGGGAAGGTTTTGGTTGATTGTGCCAATTTCTTTAGTGTTGATTGATTTATTTAGATTATCCAGTTTTTCTTGATTTACTGTAGGTAGATTACATATTCTAAAAGCTTGTCTTTTTCTTTTGTTTGATAAATTTGGTGGCATATAGCCTTTCATAGTATGATCCTTTGTGTTTCTGTGGTATCAGTTGTAATTTTCCCACTTTCATTTCTAATTTTAGGTATTTGTGTCTTTTCTCTTTTCCCTCAGTGAGACTATCCAGGGATTTGTCAATTTTATTAATTATTTTCAAAGAACCAGCTTTCTGTTGCATTAATTTTTTTCTATTGGTTTTATAAAGTTGTCTATTTTATTTAGTTCTGCTCTGATTTTTATTATTTCCTTCTTTCTACATACTGCCATTTGTAATAACAGGGACGAACCTTGAGATCATCATGTTAAATGAAATAAGTCAGGCAAAAAATAATCAAGAAACATTACATCACTTTTTGGTGAAATATAAAACTGAAAGTAACAAAGATATCAACATTCATGGACACAGTCAATAGTTGAGTGGTTACCTGAGGGTAAAGTTGGAGGGAAGTGGAGAGGAGAGATGGGGGCGTCCAATCAGGGTGATAGAAGGAGAACTGAGACTGAGTGCAACACACAAATAGTGTATTATAGAATTGTGCACCTGGAACCTATGCAATTTTCACCAACATAAATCACCCCAATAAATTTAATAAACTAAACTAAAATAAAATAAAATGATAAAATAAATAGTGTCTTTAAATATAAGCCTTAATTGGGCAATTATGTGTTAGTCATTATTAGAGCAATAGAAAAAGGGCTATTACAGCCATTCTTTAAAAAATAATATTCCTCATTGAATTATATGATATTTTTCTATTTTCTGGGCTCCTCTCTTATAAATATAAATAATGTGAATTATCTGCGTGAATATTGTTGTGATTCAAACTTTCTACTATAGTTAAATAATTTTAAATAAATGCAACAAGAGGAAAATGGTTGTTAAATGGTTTATTGTTAATTTTTGTTGTTATCTGCTTGTTTTTAATCATGAAGCATTAGTACATAGAATTATATGATTTTCTTAAACCCTGAAGCAGACTACTTTTATGCCAGATTGCAGAAATGAAGGTTTCAGTCTTTAATAAAGTTAATTATGTTCAGAAAAAGAAAATCAAGTAAAAGCTATAATATAATGATGTGATTTATTTCTGGAAATAATTAAATATATTTATTTTGAGCATTCAAAATAAGTAAAATTAGAAGTATACACACACAACTACATAAATAAATAAAATTCCTGAGAAAGAATATTTATCTACATCTATACATGTGAAAAACCATAAAGGTGGCTTACTGTTTGGTTGTTTTGACAGGGACAGAGAGAGACAGAGGCAGAGAGAGACAGAGAGAAGGGGGAGGGCTCAGGGCAATCTCCATAGTTGCACGTTTTCTATATGTTTTTGTTTCACACAGGCAGCCACACAGGACAGAAAATGGGCTTTGAGCCCCCCACATGGAAGGCACACCCTACAAGCCAGGAGCCAAACTGCGGGGAGAGAGCTGAACTGAGGGCCTCCCACAAGGGAAGCACACCCAGTTCAGCATATGGATCTGCACAGGTCAGGGCTAGAATTCTATCCTTGGTCTTTGGGGCTGCAAAGTGAGCACTTAACCCACTGAGCCATGCCGGCTTTCCCAACACACAGGTGACTTTAATTTGTTCTATTTTGATCATTTATGCACATCCAGCAACTAGGTAAGTTGTACAGAAATTTGTTCAAATTTTTACATGGCTCCAATGATTAAAGAAGATTTACTTCCATCTTATCATTTTGCATATAGAGTCTCAGACTTTGGATATTACAATAGTGGACTTTTTCAGAGATGCAAAGTCGTATGTGATTTACCATATTTTTCATAAATTTAAAGATTGAAAAAAATCAAGGAGTTTACTGTTTTTCTTTATCCATTTTTTAGGACTAATAGAAATAAATTTTCTATTGATACTTGAAATTTGCTGAAATGCATTGGTACCTCTTAGAATCACAAAGATATTTAAAAGACTATTATATAGGTTGTAACTCTGATGATAAGTATAGTGTTGAAGAGTTGACACATGTGTGTTCAAGGCAACTGCAAATGGGTCAGTACTCACAGCAGTAAACTAGTGTGAGACAATATATGTGAAGGAATTTTGTAAACCATTTATTTTTTTATCGCGATATATTTTATATTACCCTCTTTTATTTAGCTGTCGTATGCCTCTGGAGGATTGGTCCAATCTCAAGAGGTGGGTTGTGATTAGATGTAGGCAATCATGAATGGTCATCTCCTTTGCTGATGATCCCAGACTTAATCTGAGTAAATGAATTCACAAATGGGTGTATGATACAACTGAGATCAATGGCAGGCAAGGGAAAATTTACTGGAGATTTATGAATAAAAATTATCACAAATCAAAGAAAGTCAGGACAAAAAAATTTTTCTGAATTTTCTAAATGTTTCCTTAGGCAAATACCAAGTTTGGAAAAACTAAAGCCATTTTACTGTAAGAATGATTAAAAAGTAATGCCAAGAAAAGAGATGGGCAGAAAATTACACAGCTACAGAACAATGGGATCACACTGGCCAATTAAGTCCAAAGAAATCCTTCCTTTAATTCCAAGTGTGTGTGCTGATCAAGTTCCTTTCCTCTTTTTTTTTATTAATTCATGTTGAGTTTTTTGTACTATTGACAAAAACAATTTGAACAGTCAATTCTATTAATATAAAATGTGGTGAATAAACATATAGGAGCTATATAATTTACCACTGTGATGTTGAAATAATGTTGGCTCAAATAAATTTTAAAGATTTATTTTATTGATTTTTGACAGAGAGAAACAGAGATAGAGAGAGACAGAGAGAAAGGGGGAGGGCCCAGAACAGTCTTCATAGTTGACATTAGTTTTCCGTATAGTTTCACTCCACAGGCGGGCACAAGGCTGCGTAGGGCAGGAACTGGGCCGGGAGCCTCCCACATAGGTCCCGGCAAGAACTGAACTGGGGGAACTCCCCAGTTCAGCATGTGGGTCCGCATGGGCCGGGACCGGGATTCGATCCTCGGTCCTCAGGGCTTCAAAGCAAGCGCTTTACCCGCTGAGCCATCCCAGCTTTCCCTCAAATAAATTTTAAATAGTCTAAAAGTAAGATGATGAATGAAAACCATATTCAATGCTATAAATAGAGGCTCTATTTCAAGTGGTATTGTCTTCTCTTCTTTGGAAAATGATAGTGCCAGATATTACACAAAAAGATGATATGGAAAACATAAATTGTTACATTAACTATACACCTGTAGATTCTAAACCTATCTTTCTCATGAAGTGTGTGAAAAGCCTCCCCTTTTACCTTCAATAAATATTGTAATAAAACAGTACATATTTATGTAAATGATTATTGGCAAATTGGTTCTCACAATTAATTAGATAAAACTCTCAAGTGGAAAGCCTTTCAGTACAAAAAGAATCTATTCACAAGTTGTACTTAAAATTACAGAGAATATAAATTCACTTATTAATTTTTATCCCTTCTTTTAATATTTAAGTGTTCTAATTAGATTATTTCTAGTAGAGAAAATGAAAATAAGAGTTTGTTAGGTGATCTGAAAAATAAAGAAAACACAGGAGAAAATATTTTATAATTCATATTTTTAAGTGGAATATAAGTGATAGGCAGTTTTTTCGTTACTAAAGAATTTGGAAAAATATTAAGAGATCAGTTAATATAATCATTAGAAATATATATATTTGACAGGATTGTGTGGAATTTCCAAAATACTTTATCATCTTTATAAAAAGCAACAAATATATGTAAAAACTAAATTTATCTAAATTATTTATTCATAATAATTACATCTATTATTACAATAAAAAATAGTACCTATATGCATTAAATCCTAAAAGTAGCACCAGAAATTGATAGGATGAATAAGAGACACACAGATGTTTCTCTGATTTCTCCAATAATGTATAGTCACTAACTAGTTAAAACTCACTTGAGAGTGCTGATATAGTGCTCTAAAATATGGATCTTTTAATTTTTGAAAGGAAAATGTTCTGTATTTAAATGACTATGTAAAATACTTTCTTCTGCAAACTTGCATATGACAAATAAGATATTTATAAAGCAATATAAGTAATTAGGAATTAAATATATATTCTTTAAACAAAAAAATCAAGGCTACTTGTGCTTAAAATTTTTCATAAATATTGAAATGTCTTCTCACCTTGCAAATTCTATTTGAGCATAGTGTTAATCCCATGACTTTTATGAATTTTTTGCTATATGAGACTTTTACTTGTATTACAGTTAATCCCATTACTAAGGTTTGATTATGTGCACATGTATTTTTAAGTGCCAAACCAATCAAATCAATATTTGACTTGATTTTAAACAACAAGAGATTATTTTTAAATTACCATTTCATCAACTGAGTAAATAGCTAACCCTCACCCAAAATGTCCTCTTGTTGGTTATGTAGATTCTAACAGAAAAGATAGGGTTTATGACTTATCTCTCTATTAGTACCAATCCACTGTGCTATAACCATGCTACGGGTGCAACCTTTGTGGAAATGATTTTTCTTTCACATATATAGACATTTATGGTTAGCATGAGACAGAAATGGAGAAGTGGTCAGTTTTGTCTGAGGGAGAGATTGGTAAAAGTATGACTCAAAAGTTAATTAGACATGTCCCAAGTTGAATAAAATAAAAATGAAATTTTAAATACGTAAATGGAGGGAAAATGACAGTATAAAGATTCACATTCCATTTATTTAGCTAATCATTTCTAGTAAGAAGTCACTCAGTGTTTAGCATAGTATTCTGCCCTTTGAGGAATAGAAAATGTATATAAATAATTGTCCAAGTATGTGTTACCCAAATCTCTGCACAAATAAAAGTTTTTATTTTCCCACTGAAATATCTTTAGAATGATGGTGAATAATAGTAACAAAAGAGAACTGGTAGTTTCTGTGCTTTTAATTTCTCAAGAACATCCTGATTAGTACTACAAAGGTATAAATAATACTCAATACTTAGTTAAATTCTAACCAGCACTACAACCAAGCTCTGCTCTCCTATTTATATTTTTACTGAAATAAATGAGAAGATAATAAGAAAAACAAAGTCTTGACTAGAATATTCTAGATTGCCTTTGCATACAACCCACATTTCACCAATGATTGCCAGTCTCTATGCACTATGTAGACATGGCAACTAGGTTATTTTGAGTAATTCACTTATTAATTTGCAATGCATGAGCCATCTTTTCCATGTGAGAGAGAAAACCTAAATAATTATACTAAAGTGCTTTATAGAGAAACCGGGAATCAATTTTAAAGACAATTATTTTCATCTAAATAACTTTGAACTTTCAAAATTATGCTTACTTTTTAAAGCATACTTCTGAAATTATATATTCTACACAAAATGCATTTATTTCTTTATGTATAGAATTATAGAATTTCCACAGAAGTACTACAAGATATGTTTGTAGGCAGCATACTAAGAGGGCTCTTTTTCAGATATGTGACAAGAAAGCAAATTCATATAGATTTAAATTAACTACAACTTTACTTTTAAAATGTTAGTTTAATCAATGAAAATATAAACATTCATTCTAATTACTCAGTGAATTTTTTATAAACCAAATCATGATTTAAAAAAAAATTTTCCCATTTCAAATTCTGCACATAACTAGAAAACACAAATTTTTTTATTACCTGGTAATAAAAATTCTAGGATTTAAATTTATATTTTAGCTAATACCTTTAATCTTCCCCTCTTAAAAGAGAGGTTTCTTCAGCAGAATATAGATATTTTTGTCTTTTACGCAAGAATTATGAAGATATCAATTGTCAAATATTATTTTCTTCAGTCCTATGATAGGCTCAATTCTGTCTTGAAAGTCACTGGATATAGGTTGATTTAATAGCATATGGAGCCACCTAGGAAAGCTAAGAACTCTCTTTTTTCTGTGTAAAGCAAGAGCTGTATGATCTTTAAAAAAAAGAAAAAGAAAAAGAAAACTGCATACCTGAGTTTCAGTTGTGATTAAAAAAACCCAAAAAACAGAAAGAAAGAGAGAAACCCAAGTGCTTATAACTTGGGTTTCAAAGAAGCAATAAATGCCAGTAGCAAAGTTATTTTACTTTTGGATGCCTTTACCTGAACTAGCTCAAATAATAACGTTCTATAATTAGCTCATATAGAAAAAAAAATTATGTAGTGGGGATTACAGTTAGCACAGCTCAAGAAGTTTATGCTCCTATGCACAACTTCTGCTACAAATATATATCAATGTCAGATATATCAATGTTAGGTAAATTAAAACCAAAATACTTAAAACCAAAAAGATATAGTTGGGCTATAAAACAGTGTCAACAACTAAATAAACTAAAAAGAAATAGAAAAGCAAAGCAGAGGTGAATTCATAGGTATGCTAGGTTCTGTGGGAAGAATAGGCCATATTGGCTAGGATATTGACTTTGTAGATATAACAGGAACTGAATGTGCTCCACAGGTGAGAGCAGAATTAGGCTCAATGCCTGAAATCTTAGTTAAGGGTGAGGTTCTCCCTCCACCCCACTGCTCAAGAACAGATGTTGAATAAAACTTCCATCCCAATCACAGGCTGTAATTATTGCTTAAAGGAAGCACTGTGTTTGGATGGGTGGGACCCTGTAGAAACAGCCTTGTCTCAGGAATATAAACCAAGTAGTCTACTAAACAGGTGACTATACCTGTAATGTCAAAAGAAGACAGGAAATCAAAGCAAAATTACAAAGAAGTGTACATTAGGGGCTTTTAGCAAGAGGTTGCAAATACATATAATGAAGAAAGAATGAGGACAGAAAGAAAGAATAAGAGTTTAAAGTATTTAAAAATAAATTCTATAACTGAGCCAATAAATAGAAACTCCAAAATATGAAAAAAATTGTAGTGCTTAGTAAGACAAGCAAAATGAAAACTTGGAACAATTTAAGTCAATGTGACAGAATTGTCTGAAAATATTTTTATTACATTTATTATGATCATTTTATTTTAATGAGTTTCATAAAAATTTTACACATAAGGAAAAACAAACAGAAGTGATATATGAAAGACTGGATATGAGAAACAAACAATTAAAAATTTTGAATGAAAACATGATTATTGAAAAAATATACAATAGATATGCTAATTCTATGTCTATAATGCCAAAACCAAAATTAGCGATTTAAAAAATATTACAGAGTAATTCACCTAGAACATGACACTGATAAATATATATTTTTCTTTTCTTTCTTTTTTTTTTTTTAAGATTTATTTTATTCTTTGAGGGAATATAAGGGGGAGAGAGAGAGAAGTCAGGAGGACCCAGAGCAGTCTCCATGGTTGCACGCCACTAGCTGTGACATGGCTTCACTGCATACAAGTACAAGTGGTGTCTTGTGGGGTGGGAAGTAAACCTGGGGCCTCCTATGTGGGAGCTGAGAATCTTTGACACCATTACAGTGATTACCAGTTACAACCACAGTTCAGCATATGGGTTTGCACAGACCAAGGTTGCGAATCGAACCTTGGACTTTGTGATTGCTAGGCAAACACACAAGTGCTGAGCTATCTTGGCATACCCAACATTGAGATATAAACAGACATCATTTACTATCTGAACAGTTGTTGATTATGCTAAACAGATTATATTACTTCAATTCAAATGTAATAGGGATCACAGAATAGGTTAAAGTATATTGAAAAATAATCTTCAAAGACATAGTAATAAAAATTCTGTTATTAGAAGAAGGTGCACACTTTCATTTTAAAATAAATATTTAAAACAAAGCAATATAGATGAGAATAAACTCATAGCTTCAGTATATTGAAATTGCAGTATTTATAACTGCAGAATACTTAAAAATATATAGAACCATTAATAGAATTATTAGTATAATTATTCTTAGAGTGACTAGAAAAATTTCTCTAGGAAAATAGATACAAGAAGAAAACAAAGAAACTTCTAAAAACACAACTCTGAAAAAAATCATAAATCAAAGAACATTATAAGGAAAATTAGATAATACTATGAACTGAATGCAAAAAAAAAAAATAAAATTTATAATACAAAGTTAAATGCTTTACATAAATACTTATAACATTAAATCTTATAACATTGAATAGAATAACTATGTAATCAATCCTATACACTTTTATCTTACGAATAGATAAATGAGAGCTAATTAAACTCAAAGTAAGCAGAAGGAAGTAATTAATAAAAATAAAAGCAGAGACAAATAACCTAAAGCCAAAAAAGTTAGATAACATCAATAAAACCAAAAGCAGATTGTAAGGATTCATAGAATAAAACTGATAAATCCTAGACAAGTTGAAAAAGAATAAAGAGAAAAATCACATTTTATCAATACTAGAAATTGAAGAAGAAACATTACTACAGATATTATAAATACTTAATAGATAATAAGGAAATACCATGGGAAAACACCAATAAGTATGACAGTTTAGATAAAATGGACAGATTTCTTTTAACGCACAATGTACAAAAATACCCTCAAGAACAAATCAATAATTTGAATAACTCTATGCCTAATAAGACAATTAGAATTCATATTTAAAACATTCTCACAATGAAAATTATAGGGTCAGATGTCTTCATTGTTATAATTCTTCACAGACTTAAGTAAGAAATAATATTAACTAAACCCAAATTCTTCCAGAAAAAAGAACAACTTCTGTATTATACAGTTAGCATTACCCTGTTACCAAAATCAGAATGCACATGAAAAAGATAACCAGATTCCAATAATTCTTATGAATACAAATGCAACCCCTTAATAAAATCTCAGCAAATAAACTTCAGCAACATATTTTTTTTAACTACCAAATACTTGACATATTTATTGTTAGGTTGTTGAGAAAGAAAGATGAAGGATTGAAAGAAACTATTTTCTTTTTTTCAGCTTTTTAAAAGATCACAACAAAGGAAAGTATAGTTCACAAAATGAATTACATCTGGTTCTTATTTATTTTGTTCACTTTTATATCTCTTGGTTTCTTAAATTCTGGCTTAGGAAAAATCACTTAGCAATAATTTATTTAATGGCTTTTTACTTTTTTTTTTAAGTTGCATAATATAGATTTGATTTAGGCTCTGAATCTTCAATTGAAGGATGAGATTCTCTTTTTTAGAGTATTATTTCATACAGTGCTCTGTGCTTTCATATGATGCTCTACTGATCAGCTTTATTTAATAAATTTAAATTTATTTTTCAACTTTACTTCAGGTTCTTCTTTTATGCAAATGTTTTTCTAATCTTCCCTTTAAAAGAAACAGTACGTTTCAATATACAAAAATAATAATACAGTCATGTTTTTTACTTCTTTGATCTATAAAATCTTTATACCATGGTCTTCAGATATGAATGTTCATCACAATTACCTCAGCAGCTCATTTTCCCAGCACCAATTATTTATGGCTTTTAGAGTGAGGTCCTAGAATCTGAGTCTTTAATAGGGACTCTATCTTCAAATAAATTATATTTTGAGATATACTCATATTGTTTTACATAGTAGAATCAAACTTTATCATTATATGCCAAAGATTATAATTTAATAAATCTGTATTAATTAATTAGTTAATTATTAATATTAAGATAGACAAAGGACAACTTAGATCTAAATCCTTAAGGCATGTCTTGAGAAACGTGTTTCTGAAACATAAGTGAAGGGAGCTAGATGGCAAGATTGTGCTTTATTTATAAAATCTAGTCCAAGATCTGACTTATATTTGATTTT
>PVKE010048243.1:0-11656 GCA_004027555.1 Craseonycteris thonglongyai | reverse complement strand
TCTCTCTCTCTCTCTCTCTCTCTCTCTCTCTCTCTCTCTCTCTCTGTCAAAAATAAATAAATAAATAAAAATATATTAAAAAATAAGCACTGGGTTAGTTGGTACACTGTATATCTTGTTCTAAGACTGATTCATAGATTTATTGAAATTCAGAGTGCACTGGGATTTTAAAGATAGTTAACTCTTTTTAAGTTCAGCAACATTTTTTCAAAGCTCATTTGGGTCATTATTACTTTAATAATATTGTATGTGTCCAAATCTGCATATATGAAAGCAAACTTGTTTGGTACATTGAGTTAAGCTTAATACACTTCTTTCTCTAAAAGAGGGATTTCAATAATTAAGCCTCGGAACCATAAACTCTGCCAACAACAATGTCATTCAGTATAAGTGGAGGGCCCAATACTGTACTAGCCACTCTAGGAGATATTTTGTACGTATCTGGGCAGACATTTCTGTTTTGAGAAATTGTCGATGACTACAAACACAGTGGTAAGACAGTAGAAGCCAACCACAGCCAAGCCTGCAGCCCTGTGGTCGATGAGTAGAGCAGACAGAGCAGCAGGTGGCTGTTGGCTTCTTTACACTAGTCAGAGAGTCATTTGATTACAGGAGGCAGAGGCTCAATCGGGTTAACTCAGATTTATTAAGGTTCATTGTAAGATGATTGGGGTCACTACTATTTGCCTGGACCTCACTGGAACAGCGAAGTAGCACTTACCACCTCAAGGGAAACCTGGGACAGTAATCCTGTGAGGAGTCAAGACACCTGGGTAATTGGTCTCTTTGTCACCCCTCCTACCTTACTATAGTCACACTGCTAATGCAAATTGGTGGCTTCCTAGGCCTCTGCTTCTACTCTCATTGCTAGTTAACAAACTCTCTTTGTGTATCTTGCTTTCAGATTCTCAAGGCAATTGATATTAGTGGTCAATTAAGTCGTAGACTGAAATATGGGAGGTGGATGGTCTCTTCCATATAGTCATACTGCAATTCAGACTTCCTTTTCATCTTGTCTTCTCCCTAATTTATGCCTGGTAAGCCTCTCTGTTTAGGTTGACCAGACATACTATTTGAAATAGGACAGGAAACAATGGTACTGTCCCTTTTCAAACAGTACATATTGTCAGCCTACTGACACCAGTGAGACTAGGCTGATCATACATACCATTTGAAATGGGACGGTACCATTGTTTTCTGTCCCATTTTAAATGATATGTGTGGTCAGCCTATCTCTGTTCTATTTGCAAATGAGAGCTCAGTCGCTGGACTACAGTCATTTAGAAGGGACACTGGGGAATGTAATCTACCCGTGTGTGCAGGAGAAAATGGATATGGAATAGGTGAACAACCATTGAGTCTTTGAGAACCCAGTAAAGCACATTTATAAATTATCATCTCTATGTGCACATGTGCCCCTAAACTTCTTTATATTTATTTGTCAAAGAGCTTTTGGTCTTTAAAATTACAAGGAGAAGTGAAATAGAGTTTGATCAGGCTCAGTCCTTTAAAAAAAAAAAAATGTGGCTAATCAGATATGGAGAAACCAAGATGGTAGGATTCTCTTCAGTATTAAATGAGATCCAGCACCTATTTGTATTCTCTGCAGGATTGATCACCACCCAGAGAGAAAGAGCTTTTTCTGAACCCTGTTTTAAGAGGGACAGTGGGAGAATATAGAAAGAAATGCACATTTTGCTTTTGTGTCATTCCAGCAGCTAATACTGCCCTGGATTTTCAGGAATCTCATCCTATTGTCAGTCCACATAACCTAATCCTTGGATCGAGAAACAGGACCACAAAGATGTGAATTCACGAGAAGTAATATAAGAGACTTAGTATCCTATATGATTGAGTCAAGGGCATGAAGACTGATCCCCAACCTGGTATTATCCAGCTTGATGACCTTGGAGATGTTACTTCATGTCAGTATTTTTTCTGAGGAGCTGAGTGTGCCTATTTAAAATATATAGCATTTTAGAGAAACTTAAAGGTTGGGTTTTATGTTTTCTCAGTGGCAGTGCTGGGAGATACTAATAGGAGAGGTACCCTTGTTCATTTTTGTTGTAGCTCCCTTCATGGTGGAAGTTTCCTTAAAGGTAAAGTGAGGCTGAGTGGACTTTGCCAGTGACAATCTTTATACATCCCAGCCTTGGGCCAGAAGGTTTGGAACAATCCCTCCAATTATGAGTCTCTAAGGATCTGTGTTGATTTATTATAGAGATGAGTTTTCAGAATGCTGTCCTGGATATGGCACAGGGTTTGGGAAATGAATGAAGAAAAGGAAGGGCGTAGTCTTGTGAAGATTCCATGTCCTGGGCAGAATGGTGGTGGCTTCCATTGGTCTTTGACCTGCCCTTCATTTAGGGCTGCTGGGCCCTTCTCCCTAGGATCCTGTTCCGGGAACCCACAGCTGACAACTGTTCTGGGTCCTGTGCCTTCTCTCTAATTCCTCACTTCTTTTGCTTGTTCCCCTTTGGCTTTTTCCCTGGCCTGTTGCTTAAACCTACATTAAAGTGTCAGTTCCTTTTAAGGTTGTACTGCCTGTGATAAGCCTATCCTTATTCAATAAAGGAGCTATCGGGCTTCTCCCCAGCCCCACCATTCTTCCTAGGGTGTAATAAATGCATTCTTAACAGAGAGCATCTAGGGGGAAAAAAATAATAATAATTTGGACTGTGTGACCTCTTGGAATTGCTTTACTCAAGATCATTTGAGGGATTCCAGGATAACTCAGCGGTTGAGGGCTTGCCTCACAATTGTGAGGCCCAGGGTTCAATTCCCAGCCCCCATTCATGCAAACCCATATGCTGAACTGTGGCACAACTGGTAATGGCTGGGATAGCTTGGCAGCGAAGCGTCTCACCTCCCATGCGGGTGCGCCCTGGTTCAGTTCCCACCCCGTGTAGCCCCACACCCACCTATATGGAATGAAACTGTCACAGCTAATGATGTACAACTATAGAGACTGCTCTGGGCCTTCCCCGCTTCTCTCTCTCTTCTTCTCTCAAACAGTAAATTAAAAAATATGTATATTTGAAGCACCACCACAAAGGATCTTCATGACATGGCCAGTGAGAAGGGGCTGATGGAGATCGGAGCAGTCAGGGTTCCTATAACTGCATCCTACATGGAAGTCTTTCACTCTGCAGTTGCAAACAGCTGGCCTTGTCAAGCTATTGCTGGTTCCTCAGGTCTTCATTGGTATAAGAAATAACAGTACAGTAATTAATTAGAAGACCATCAGTCATTGAGAAGCGTTTTTTACAGGTTGCTATGCCTTCCCTTTTGGAAGCTGGGGAAGCAGTGAGGAGGGAAGCATGAAGGATGTTTCACAGGCAGATGTGAAATAGACTTTGGAAATAATGTGGGGAGAGACCCCTGCATAATGATGGCTCACTCAGGGAAAATTCAGAGGCTCCCAAGAGTCCCTATCTCTTGCAGAAATAAGAACATGAGAAAATTCCTGGCAAGTCACTTGACTTAGTTTAAAGAAAATTAGCCTCTTGATTCATGGAACATGACTGGGAACTGGCATATGGGTTACAAAGCACTTTGCTCTGAAAGAGAAATAGAGATGGAATAGGGAGAAAGAATATAGTCATCAGGGAAAGGATAACTAGCTTTTGAGGCCACAAAACATCAATGCAGGGAAAACATGCAAAATGATGTCTGGTTCTATGGAATTTATCTTTCAATGAAGTATCACAACAATTAGTACTAACTACCTAGTAGAAGGAGTGGAAATAGTATGCTAATTTGTGGGCCATGTGATCCTAGGAGGCTTAGCAAAGTCCTTTTTCACAGTAGAAGATGTGAATGTGAGGTATTTCACATCAGAGGAAGATTTTTAGCAGGATAACAGTATAATTTTCAATTAATTCAGCCTCTCAGGATTCAGTGATCTTCACTTTGAGCTTAAGTCTATACAGTAACTTCCTTCTAGATCTTCAATCCATGTATGTATTTGGCGAGCACAGTTATGCTATCTTTCAAATGTCTATTCTGAATACAGTTCTTGTGAGATCCTACTTTTAAGGTAATCTGAAAAGAGTGTTCTCATACTGGAAAATTATCAGGAGTTGAGACTTGGGTGACCATCTGGCTTAGTTATACAAAAAGTAGATGACTATAAGAAAAGAATTTATTTGTTGTATAGGTATGTTTGTGTGTGTATGTAGTATGTGGTCATGTGTATAGATGTATTCCTGAAATTAAAGTAATTATGGGCATTCCTAATTACTTCTCAGGAAGTATTGAGTTTATTTAACAATAAGCATTTATTGAACACTCCCAGTGAACTGAGTTCTGGTACCATCCAATGAGGGATATTTGAGAAGGATGAACAAATCTATCTAGTCTAAATGGGATACCTAAGACACACATGGGATAATGACCCAAAGTATAACTTATCGAATGGCCTTGGTTTCAGAATATCTTAGAGAATACGTTACATAACTTGAACCCACACCAGATTTAAGACCTTGTTTGCTTGCTGTCAGTACTAATACTTTGCATCTCCTCAGCAGTGTGCTATCTTTGATATTTTCTACTCAGACAGTTTAATCTTTCTGTGCCCAGCCATCTGCCTAAATGTGTACACCATAATCCAGCTCCTTCTTACCACATTAATTTTTCAACTTGTCTCTTGAGTGTGGTCCTCAGTCCACACAGTTTCTCTGGTTTGTACAGCTTGTTAACATATATTCTTATTCATTTGATATCTAACTCTTTGTCTTTCCTCATCATACAACATATTCTCCTCCGGAAAAGAAAAACTGTTTTTGTTTGTTTGTTTGTGTTCGTGATTTTATTTTTTCCTGCTCCCTCATTGTTAATTCCAATGTCCTTAGCACTGTCATGTAGGTATTGATAGACATTGATGCCGGCGGAGCTCCTGTGCGATTGTGTGGGCACTAAGGTCTTCATGGTGGAGCTCACATTTGACCTGAGCACCACAGGAAGAGGGAAGAGGATATAATATTACACGGAAGAGGTTGTGAGTAGGTTTTCTGAAGAAGCATCAGAGTCTGTTGCAGATGGAACTATAGCATATTTTTCTGTGTACAAGATTATACTTCTGTCTAAAATTGTTAGACAAGGGAAAGCTGGGATGGCTCAGCGGGTTAAGTGCTCGCTTTGAGGCCCGGGGGACTGAGGATCGAATCCCGGCCCCAGCCCATGCAGACCCACATGCTGAACTGGGGAGTTCCCCCCGTTCACTTCTTGCCGGGACCTATGTGAGAGGCTCCCAGCCCAGTTCCTGCCCTGCGCAGCCCTGCGCCCACCTGTAGAGTGAAACTATATGGAAAACTAATGTCAACTATGGAGACTGCTCTGGGCCCTCCCCCTTCTCTCTGTCTCTCTCTGTCTCTGTTTCTCTCTGTCAAAAATCAATAAAATAAATCTCTAAAATTGTTAGACAAAAAAATTGGGGGTTGGGAATGCAGAAAATAGCTGAGCAGGCTGAGTGCTTGCCTTGCAGCTGTGAGGTCCTGGGATCAAATCCCAGCCCTGGCCTGTGCAAAAGCTGAACTGCGGAGCAACTACAACCACTGGAATGACTCAGCAGTGAATGTTCTCATCGCCCATGCAGGAGGCCCCCAGTTCGCTTTCTGCCCTGTGCAGCCCCACACCTACCAGTGTGGAATGAAACTATGTCACAACTAATGATGTACAACTATGGAGACTGCTCTGGGTCCTCCCCCCTTCTCTCTTTTTTTCTCTCTCTCTCTCTCTCTCTCACCATCTCTCAAACAATAAAATATATCTTAAAAAAAAAATTGGGGGCATCATCTTATACATTGGAATAACCCTTCTATTGATTTCTAAATGTAGGGTTAGAAAAGTAGGAGTCATCTTATACATGGGGGCATCTTATACACAGAGAAATATGGGAGACAGGACTCTGAGGCTGAGGGGCATTTGTTGATCCAGACAAGTCTATGTGTACCCTCCCCACTTCTTTATAACCATCTTATTTCAAGTGGCAAGATTGGAAAAACAGGGAATACGGCAGTGGAAGCTGAGTTGTCAATGCGGTCAGGCAAAGAAGCTCTGATTTATTCTGGACAAAGGTAAATGCATCTAAAGTGAAGCTTAGGTGGTACTGTTACCTGGAGTGTCAATTTTCCTCGGTTCTTATCTTCTTCAAAGAAAGAATTCAGTCAAGAGACAGGAGTCAAGCAAGCGTCAGACACCAAAGTTTATTTGCAAAATGTAGAGCAGGCTAACCCCCGAATGGGAAGCAGCCCAAGGTCTCTAGTACCCTAGGCTTTTATGCTGTAAATAGGTTATCCTCCTGCCCCCTTTTCCTTGTTTGCTTGTTTGTTTGTTTGTTTTTCTCCTTGGTCTGTATGCCTCCTTCATCCTGGTGTGTTTACACTCACCCAAGTCTTTGTTCTAGCTACTTGCTTCAGTGGGTTTGCAACTGAGGTTGATAGCATCAGTTTGTTATCTGTGGGGGCCTCATGTCTACTTTCCTGCCTACTCTGTTAGGAGCACATGTTCCTGAAGAAAACCCACCCTCTTATCTCAACACCACCCTTTACTCCAGTTATACACTTTGAACCAACCCTGAAGGATGGCCACCATGTCTTATCCAAGCTGCCGTCACATTTAAAGGCCAGTTATAAAATCATTTCATCCTCAAATATGTATACTCAACAAACTGTTTTTTACCTGCAAATATGATTTATACAGCTTTTTTCTTTTCTTCTTTTTTTTAAAAGGAGACTACTAACACACTGCTGTATTTGTTTACTCATTGAGCAGGAGGATTGAGGAATGTAAGTTAAGTGACAGTTTCACCAAAGAAAAAAAAAATGTTTAAAGTTCTTTTGAAAATGGTAAACAATTAGTTATTAGAGGCTGGGAGGAGGAGTGGTTCCTAGATGCACAGTGAAGCTATTAATTGAAAGCATTTTAGAAACAATCCTATTTTATAAGGTGTGGTTCATCTATATAGACCTAGATATAGTATAAACATATTTTATGTGTATTATATTATATATATATTAATTTCTTCTCCTATTACACTCATGATTTTATTTGTTCCTGATGCCTTGTGAATACTAATGTCCTTAGCACCATAATTTCATTCATAGATGTTTAAGTCAAAGAAGTTCATATGTTAATGTGTGGTCATTCAGGATTTCATGGCGCAGGCATTTACACATACATACCTATATATAATATCTATTTTTTAAGGTAGGTTTCATCTGCATAAGGCTGTAACACTGACTTAGCCATATTCTAAGTTTACCTAATCATATTGCAGTTAGAACTAGAAGTCCAATGGAGCCTGAAGATAAGGCTAACTTAGATGAATAATCTAAAAATAAGGTTAACCTTAGATTAACAAAGTTAATCACATTAATGCCAGTTGTTCTCAAGAATCAAAACTACTGTAGCATGATCTGTTGATGACAGTTAAAGATCTTGCTCATCAAATTCTATTAATTACAGATTCAACACTCCTTTGTTTCAAGAGAAGTTGTTGATCTAGTAACCACCCAGCCAAAGAAGTTAATCAGCAGCTTAAATACACAAGTGACCTTAATGCATCTTAAATTCCTGGAAGAGTGAGAATGTTCTTGCAGTATTGAGGAACAAAAGAAAAAAGGTCGCAAGCTAAATAACTTTGAAACTTCAGCTAGCTCACAAGATTCTATGAATTCCATGTAAGAGGGAAATAATATTAAATACAATTGAGACAGGAAAGGATTTTATGATAGAAATATATTGTCTACTCTGGGGCAAAACCCTGAGCTTGGGAACTGAGTATTTTCTACCATGGATGCTGGATTTAAAGCTTATATCCAAGGGTGTTCTCTGTGGCATAACTCTTGCAGTTTGCACAACCTGCAAATGATCCAAAGCCCACAGTTATAATTAAGGACCTTGTTACACCATAAAAGATTTTCAAATTTTAATCTATGACAACCCACACAGCACTGAGGGCTTAAATACTTTATTGACCAGGCTGGCGGGCTGACTTCACTGTTGGAGCTGGGGGAGCCCTGCTCCAATTTATTTCTCCCACACTACCTATTTGTAGTCATAAATCTTTTGCTAGGCTCTTTGAACGTTAAAAATAGCCCAGCATTGCTGGCTTTTCTTCTGGTGCCTTGAGAGCCAAATCAAAGGTGCCAGCCCCCCTGTGGCCTTTTCATGTAGTGTTGTTCAGGGAGTGCTTACATCTGTCTTGGCTCTGCCTTGTGTAAGTAAGTATCAAATCAAATGACAGCGTTTCCCATTCAAGGTTCGGCTCCCTTCCTATAGGCGCCTGTCTTAAGCTGAGCAGTAGCTTAGGCCAGGCTGGTCCTTGGCCAGGCTGGCTCTCTTCCCTTCTCTCCATGAAGACTTTGGGCGGGTGTGTCTTCTTCAATCCGCAGGATCCCATTAGATGATGCAGAATCACTGTGATGCCACCAGACCTGGGGTTTTACTAGGACCACAGGAGGGGAGAGGCAGAAGAAGGAACATTTTTTGTAGTATTATTTTATTGTTTTAAGAGAAGGTGAGAGAGAAAGACAGAGAGAGGGAAAAAAAGGGGCAGAACTCAGAGCAGTCTCCATAGTTGTACATCATTAGTTTTGACATGGTTTCATTTCACACAGGTGGATGTGAGGCTGCATGGGGTGGAAAGTGAACAGGGGGCCTCCCACGTGGGAGACGAGAACCTTCCCCACCAAGCCAGCTCTGCAGTTACCAGTTGTGCTGCAGCTCAGCATGTGGGGTTTGCATGAGCTGGGGCTGGGAATTAAACCCTGGACCTCACAGTTGCTAGGCAAGCACTCAATGGCTGGACTATCCCAGCATCCCAAGGGAACAATTTGTGAAGGTGCAAAAGAGAAATAGTTTCAGTGAAAACCTAAAGGCAGAGCACAAATGAGCTCTAAACTAGACAGTGACTCCACACGTATGAGACATGTGATTTAGACTTAGAGGAAAGAGCAATGTATTCCAAAGGAATGTTATTTTATGAATGTCTTTTTTCTAACATGAGAATGCTGTTTGGTTCAGATTTTTATTTCACTGGTGACAAGAAAGCAGCTTTATGGAAGCCATCCACAGACACTGCTGGGGATTTCTTTTTCTCGTTCTTTGTAATTGAAGCCTTTTCCCTGATCTTTTAAAACCAGCTTTATTGAGCTATAATTGGCATCCAATAAATTGCACATAAAATGTACAATTTGATAAGTTTTTCATAGGTATTCACCCCATAAACCCATCACCACAATCAAGATAATAAAATATTAATTCCTCATAGCTTTCTGTGCCCTTTATACTCCCTCCCTCCTCCTCCTCCCCACCCCACTCCCATCTCCAGGCAACTGCTGATCTGTTTGCTGTCACTATAAATTAGTTTGTATTTTCTGGACCTTTATATAAATGGCATCAAACAATATGTGCTCTTTTTGTTGAGCTTCTTTTCCTCTGCATAAGTGTTTTGAGATTCATACATATTGCACCACATAGCAACAGTTCATTCTGTTTTGTTGTTGAGCACCATTCCATCCTGTACATACATATAAGGGGGACCAAAGGAAACAGGAATTATCTTCTGCAGGGTGGGCTCCTTGTAGTACAGGCTTCTCCCACTAGGTGAGTGTTCTAGGAACCCATCTGCATCAGTGTACAGTTGGTGGTGTTGTGAGAGGCTGTGTTCGGCTTCAATGAATTTTTTGTGGAGACTCTTCCAGTGCGTTTGCCCATTTCATGATGGGTGATTTACAGGAACAATACACATCATGACCATGCACCTGCCCACACCACACCAAGTGTTGAGCAGTTTTCGACCAAAAATGGCATGACCTTATGTCCCACCCTCCCTATTTACCCTATCTCACCCTGAGTGGCTTCCTTTTGTTCCCTCAATGATAAAGGTCCTCAAAGGGAAACATTTTGCCGTGACACAAAAAATTGTCAGAAGCACTGAAAGGCATGGAAATAGATGAGTTCACAAACTGTTTTGAGCAGTGGAAAAAGCATCTCAATAGGTGTTATTGCATCAAACGGAGAGTACTTTGAAGGTGAATAAAGTTTAAACATTTAGAATAAATACACAATGTTTTTGTAAGTAAATTCTAGATTTTTTTGGGTCCTCCTCCTGTATAGCAGTTTGTTTACCCATTTATCTGTGGATGGGCACTTGAGTTGTTGCCGGTTTGGAGCTTTTACTAATAAAGCTGCAATGAACATTTGTGTATAAGTTATGGTATACTTTCATTTCTCTTGGAAAGTACCTGGGGATAGAATAGCTGGATCATATGAAAGGTGTATGTTTAACTTTTTAGCAAATGACCATTCTCTTTTCCAAAGGTTCTTTTACCATTTTATATGCCCACCAGCTGAGAATCTTAAGTTCCCACACACCCTGGCTGACTTTTTGCTGGAATCCCTACGATGAGATGCCTATCTGGCCTCCAGGGTCACCTGCATCAAACGTGGCCTCTTTTCTGTGGCCAAGCATGAAAGAGCCAAGGTTAGAGCTGGACAAGGAAAGAAAACACTAAGCTGAGGTATCCTCATCAGCTAACATCATCCGGAACTGTTTGTTCTGTGAGATTCCAGAGAACTAAAGAACTTTTGTATTAGTGTTAGCAAGAATTGCACAATAATAAATTAATGTGGATTAAAATTCCTGGCTTTTATTCTATAAGCTGAAAGGAAATACATGTTATCGTTCATTTTATGGGATCCAGTAAATGTTACTCACACATTGACTAGAACATGATGCTCAGAGATAGAAAATTTTACTTTAAACTGTTCTTTTCTAAAACAACCATGTATCTGAGTGTGGCCATGTAGTCCAAAGGCCCAGAACAGGAATCCCTTCTGCATCCTCTCTGATCGCAGTGGTCATGAACCCACTGCCTCCTGGGCAGACCTACCTCTGCAGTTAGGAGTTTTGTTCATGGAGCCCATCTTTATCTAAGGAGTAAGAACTTGCTGGCCTGGGCAAGTGAAGTGATTTAAAATCCATTCACATAGCACTGCTCTACTGGAGCAGGTTGATGGTATAACATGAGCAAGCCATGTTAGGCCTCAGAAAATAGCATTCTTTCTACTTCTCATACACATTGTAGACTATTATAACCAAGTAGTATCTTAGAGATCATCTTGTCTGCTAGCACTCAAATTATTAATATCTCCCCAGCAGTCAGGTTTATAATTGGAAGGAGGGAGGAACAAGAAAACTAGTTGTTCTTTGTCCATATGCTTTACAAGCAGAATTTCTATATAAGAGTTCCTTAAAAATAAGGGTCCTGGGGAAGCTGGGATGGCTCAGTGGGTTAAGCACTCACTTTGCAGCCCCAGGGACCGAGGATCGAATCCCGGCCCCGGCCCGTGTGAACCCATGTGCTGAACTGGGGAGTGCCCCCAGTTTAGTTCTCACCCTGGTGAGAACCTGGCCCAGTTCCTGCCCTGTGCAGCCCCGCCCACCTGTGTAATGAAACTATGTGGAAAAACCAATGATGTGCAACTATGGAGACTGTTCTGGGCCCTCCCCCTTCTCTCTGTCTCTGTCTCTGTATCTCTCTCTCTTTCTCTCCCTGTCAAAAACAATAAAAATAAATCTTTAAAAAATAAATAAATAAGGGTCCCTCTATATGAGAGAGAGAGAGGAGGGGAGGGGAAGGGAAGGGAG
>PVKE010048242.1:0-11656 GCA_004027555.1 Craseonycteris thonglongyai | reverse complement strand
AGAGAGAGAGAGAGAGAGAGAGAGAGAGAGAGAGAGAGATACAGAGACAGAGAGAGAACTGAACTGGGGGAGCTCCCAGATCAGCATATGGGTCCGCACTGGTCTAGGCTGGGACCCGATCCACGGTCCCGGCGCTGTAAAGCGAGCGCTCAACCCACTAAGCCATCCCGGCCTCCCCTAAGGGTCCAAATTTTAAAAAGTAGAAAGCTATTTGTCAGAAAAAGATACACTATAGCTTCAAAAAAGGAAAGTCTTCCTGGTCATTTGCCTGTTTGCCTCAATAAAAAACAAACTAGGGGAAGCCAGGATGGCTCAGTGGGTTAAGCACTTGCCTCGCAACCCCAGGGTCCAAGGATCAGGTCCAAGGATCGAGTCCTGGCCCCAGCCTATGCAGACCCATGTGCTGAACTGGGGTGAGCTTCCCCTGTGTAGAAGACCCCAGGTTTGGGCCCCAGCTTGAGGGGGTGTGCCTCCCATGCAGGAGGCCCCAGCCCAGTTTCTGCCCTGTGCAGCCCCAGCCCACCTGTGTGGAACAAAACCATCAAAAACTGATGACATACAACTATGAAGACTGTTCTGGGCCCTCCCCCTTCTCTCTGTCTCTCTCTGTCCCTATCTCTCTCTGTCAAAAACAATAAAATTAATCTTAAAAAACACTACCCCTTTCTTCACCCTTATCTTTTTATCTTTTGTACTATTTGCTTTTTATCCTCATTATGGGTTTCTATGCAGTCAGTAAATTCTCACCCCTTCCCAAAAATTATCAAAAAATAGAGTGTATTAATTCCCCAGGGGTTCAACATGAATCACATCTTCATAAGAAAAATTATCAAACAGGCTTATTTCTTCAGTGTAGGCAGCCAATTTCCAGGAGAAGCAAAACTGTATTATAGCCTATTGTGCACGTTTATGCAGCTATCAGGAGATGTTTCATAAGAATAACTATGCCGAACTTTCATAATTTTTGGAAATGATCAAAGAGTACACTAAGAAAACCGTCAAGAAAGCGTTCATAGTAGAGAAAAGGGTCATCTTACTTGATCCATTGCTCTAGGCTCATCCCAATTTCTAAGGTGTTGCTTTTGCAAAAACCCTGCCAGTAAGCATTATAACCTCCCATTTCCTAAAGAGGAAACCAAAGCCCCAGGATTTCAAAAGGCTTGCCTACAGACTTTAACATCCACGTTCTTGCTTCTATTCCCAGCTGCCTCAAAGGCAGTGATTCTTACCCTTGGCTACACATTGGGGTCATTTGGGAAGCTTTAAAAAAATTAGCAATACCCAACACAATATTGAAAAAGAACAAAAATGGAGGAGTCACACTACCACATTTCAAGACTTACTATAAGGCTTCAGTAATCAAGATGGTGACCATTGGTGAAAGAATAGACACAGATCAATGAAACAGAATAGAGAGGGCAGAATAGATCCACACAAATGTAGTCAGATGATATTTGACAAAGGAGCAAAGGCAATGCAATAAAGGATACACATTTTAACAAATGGTGCTGGCACAATTGGAAGTTCACATGTAAAATAAAAATTGAACCTAGACCCAGACCTTACGTGTTCACAATAAAGAGCTCAATAAGTGGTCGTAGACCTAAATGTAATAGACAAAACTAAATCTGTTAGAATAAAATATATGAGAAAAGCTGTGTGACCTTGGGTCTGATGATGAATTTTTAGATATATGACTCAAAGCATAATTTAGTAAAGAAAAAAATGGATAAATTGAACTTTATAAAAAACTCCTGTTTTGTGAAAGACACTGTTAAGAGAAAAAAAAAAAGGACAAGATACAAACTGGGAGAAAAATATTTACAAACTTGTATCTAATCAAGTATTTACAGCCAAATATATACGAAACACTCTTAAAACTCAACAATAAGAAAACAATCGGGAATGCAGGGATCAGTGGGTTGAGTGCTCATTTGCAGCCCCGGGGTCCAGTGATCAAGTCCCCACCCAGCCCATGTGGACCCATATGCTAAAGTGGGGTGTGCCCCAGTTCAGTTCTCACCAGGGCGAGCTTTCTATGTGGGAAGCCCCCGGTTTGACTCCTGCCCCAGGCAAGCTTCCCATGTGGGAGGCTCCCAGCTCTCAGGGGCCTGCTTCCCATGGGGAGGCCCTCAGCCGGTTCCTGCCCTTCGAAGCCCCGTGTCCACCTGTGTGAAATGACACTATGTAGAAAACTAATGACATGCAACTATAGAGACTGCTTTGAGCCCTTCCCCTTCTCTCTATCTCTGGTCTCTCTGTCTGTCTGTCTGTCTCTGTCAAAAACAATGAATAAAAAACAAATAAGGAAACAATCAAATTTTAAAATTGTCGGCTCAGCAGGTTAAGTGCTCACTTTGCACCCTGAAGGACTGAGGATCGAATCCTGGCCGTGGCCCATGTGGACCCATATGCTGAACTGGGGTGTGCTTCCCATGCAGGAGACCCCCAGTTTGGTTCTCTCCTCCCAGCTCTGCCCCTGGCTTGAGGGGATGTGCCTCCCATGTGGGAGCCCCCCAGCCCAGCTTCTGCCCTGCGTGGCCCCTGCCCACCTGTGTAGAAAAAAAACCATGTCGGAATCTGATGATGCACAACTATGGAGACTTCTCTGGGCCCTCCCCCTTCTCTCTGTCTCTCTGTCTCTGTCTCTCTGTTTTTGTCAAAACAATAAAATAAATCTTTAAAAATTTTTTGTTAATTGTCAAAAGATCTGATCAGACATTTCACCAAAGAAGATATACAAATGGAATATTAGCGTATGAAAAAATAATGTAATTTGTCATTAGGGAATTATAAATTACAATAATACAGTAGGCTCTCAGTTAACCGGCACCCATGAGGATTGGTAGATGCCCTATAAACGTTAAGCAGACTCTCCATTAACTGGAACTCAAACAACCAGTTGCTTGAGAGTGTCTGTTGCTTGAGTTCCAGTTAATGCAGAGTCTACAGTAATGAGACAACCTACTAAAGTGGCTAAAATTAAAAAACCGAAAATATCAATTGCTGACTAGGATATGGAACAACTAGAAAATCTCAGTCCTTCCTGGTGGGAAGCAAAAATGTAGACACTTTAGAAGACAGTCTGGCAGTTTCTTACAAAGCTAGTAAATGTAATCTTACCATGCCATCCAGTAGTTCATATTATTGAATAGTAGTTTATATTTACTAATTTGAAAACTTATGTTACTGATTTGAAACTTATATCCACATAAAACCCCTACATGTGGATGTTTATAACATTTTTTTATAATTCCCAAAACTGGAAGTAAGTACAATGTTCTTCAAAAGGTGAATGGATAAACAAACTCTAGTATATCTATACAATGGAATATTATTCGGCAATAAAGAATATGAACTTTCAAGCCACAAAAAAATCTTGAATAACTTTTAAATATATGTTGCTATGTGAAAGATGTCAGTATGAAAAAGCTACCTATTATGATTCAAATTATATAACCTTCTGGAAAAAGCAAGACTATAGAGACAGAAGAAAATTCAGTGGCTTCCAGTGGATCCAGGAAGGGTTAAGCATTGAATGAGTGAAGCACAGTATTCTTTAAGACACTAAAACGATTCTATATGGTAACCTTGATGGTGGATACATAATATTATGCATTTGTCAAAATCCATAGAACTCTGTAGGACAAAGAGTAAACTTTAATGTATGCAAATTAAAAAAAATTATTTTGTAGGTTGAACATTCCATGATGAACTGTGGAATTGTGACAAAGCAATATCACTGTATTACAAATGTATTAAACAACCTCACTGAAGGATGTGGATGCAAAAAGGTGTTAACCGAAGTAACCTTGGAAATGAGTGGAGACTATTAAGACTAAGGGCAAAAGGAACTGTACCTAAGTACTATACTCTAGCTGATAAAGTTGTTTCCCATGGAGGTAGAGGTTAATAATGATACCACTTTACATGCTACTGGGATTCAGCAATTAAGTAATTGGATGGACAATGGTAGGAGACAAATTTCTTACCATTAGATGAGATCTTACAGATAAGCAAAAGAAGAAGGCTGAAATTGTCTATCAGGTAATTGGATTACAGTTGGAAACATCAGCATGGATTCATATTAGCTTAATACAGATACTTGTAGTCACCTATAGAAGTACTTATAGATATGTGTGTGTGTGTATGTGTGTGTGTATTAGAATTCATACCTTTTAAAAAGGATTTATTTTATTGTTTTTTTGACAGAGAGAAGTAGAGACAAAGAGAGAGAGAAGGAGGAGGGCCCAGAGCAGTCTCCATAGTTGTACATCATCAGTTTTTGACATGGTTTTGTTTTGTGCAGGGCAGGAACAGGGATGGGGGTCTCCCACTTGGGAGGCTAGCCCCTCAAGCCATGGGCCAAACTGGGGGGCAAGAAATGAACTGGGGGCCCCTCACATGGGAAGCACACCCCAGTTCAGTGTATGGGTCTGCATGGGCCAGGGCCAGGATTCAATCCTCGGTCCCCAGGGCTACAAAGTAAGCATTCAACCCACTGAGCCATCACGGCTTCCCCAGAATTCACACTTTTATATTTCCTTGTTCTGTCAACTGAGAGGGCCTAAAACAACGACATCCCTGTAGCAGTGAACATACCTACCAAAAAGAAAAAAAAGAAAAGAAAAGAAACTGAACTTTAACTGACTGACTCTAGGTTATCGGATATAAGAGATGAGCGTGAAGTAAGCAAGTGTTTGGAACAACAGTGCAGTGATGGGGATATGTCAAAGGGACACAGGGCCCACTGAAAGGGCTCCAATGGTCCATGTCAGGACATCTGAGAACAAAATAAAGTAGCATTGGATTGAAACCCGAAGTAGAAATTCAATAAATGAGTCTATGTTGTCACAAATAAATTATTGAATAAAAAATATAAATGGAGGAAAACACACATTTCCTGTACCAAATATTTATGTAGTACTATGTCCTCCATGAAATGGAATATAACTCCCCATTCTGGAACACAGTGGCTTCCTTAAGAAGAGTATGAAAAAGGGGAGGGAAGAGTAACTATATTGGAGAAACCTGACCAACATTAGCTCGCCCAAATGATTAGGGTCAGCATCAATAGTGATAAGTCATGTTGATATTCATACCCTTGACCTGATGTGATGAGAATGGCTTTACCTCTGTTGTCATCCTACCAATAGCACGGAAACACAGTCTAATCATGAGAAAAATATCAGACAAATCCCAATTTAGGAACATTGTACAAAATACTTGACCAGCACCCCTTCAAACTGTCATTCAAAACAAGGAAACTTGGTGAAACTGTCAGGCCAAGAAGAATCTAAGGAGACATGATGTCTAAATGGAATGTGTTATCCTAGATGAGATCCTGGTATATAAAAAGAAAATTGGGGAAAAACCAAGGTTACATGAAAAAGTATGGGCTTTAGTTAATAACATATCAATGTTGGCTCATTAATTGTGATAAAAGTACAATACTGATATAAGATGTTAATCATAGGGGAAACTGGTGTGTACAGTTTTGGGAAACACTCTGTACTATTTTTGCTATTTTTCCATACTCTTAAAACTATTCTAAAATAAAACATTTACTTAAAAAAATTTTTGTAGGGAATCCAGGATGGCTCAGCAGGTTAAGTGCTCACTTTGCAGCCCTGGGGACCAAGGATTGCAACCTAGCCCTGGCCCGTGCGGACTCATATGCTGAACTGGGGTGTGCTTCCCATGTGGGAGGCCCCTAGTTCAGTTCTTGCCCCCCATTCAGCCCCTGGCTCAAGGGGGCCTGCCTCCCATGAGGGAGGCCCCCAGCCCAGTTCCCACCCTGCATGGCCCCCACCCACCTGCATGGAAATGAAACCATGTTGAAAACTGATGTCATACAACTATGGGGACAGCTCTGGGCCCTCCACCTTCTCTCCGTCTCTCTCTGCCTCTGTCAAAACAATAAAATAAATCTTTGGGGAAAAAAAAGAATGTGTGATGCCTGGGCACTACCCTGAGTTCTGATTTAATTTGTCTGGTATGTGGTCTGACTCTCGAGACTTTAAAAGCTGCCCAGATGATTCTAATACGTCTCCAGCAAACCACTGCTCTGAGGCAAGAGACAGTTTTCATAAACAAGTGGCTTTCTTCCTTCTCCTTTAGTTGTTTAATTATGATAAATGCTCTGACCTTGTCCCTAGTAAAATAGGGTCTTCATCATCTTGGTTGTATGAGTTCAGCAGTTCTTTAAATTACAGCCAGTGATATGAAGTTTGGAGAGTGATAGTTCCCATTAAATAAGAAATCTTATCCAAGGAGCTTAAAATACCATGAACAGTTTAGATACATAGTCAGTGAAGGGCAGGCCATGCTAAATATATCACTGGTTTAAATTTGTGTGTGGTGGGAATGCCTTTACTTTCTCTTTGCAGTGCTAAGTCTTGTGGACACGAAGGTAAAACTTCTAAATTTTAGGTGCAATTGTTTGGCTTTAGTTAGTAGGCTTGGTCTGTGGAGTTGGATTGTAGCAAATGAGATAAAAGCATCACCTGCTGGCAAACGTAGCTTCAAGGTCCAGGAGCTGCAAACTGAACTTCGCCATCTATCCTCCTGCAGGAAAGCCAGCCGTGGGGCTTCCTGGGGGCTCTGTCTGGTGCTGGAGGTGACAGGCTTCCACTGACCCCAGCACCCAGACGAACTTCAATGAAGAGACAGAGGCCAAGAAGTAATGCAGCCCTGTTTTCTCACATACGTGTACAATGACGGGACTTAATTAGGAAACGGTGAGATTGTTGGCTAAAAAACCTAACAGAGCAGAATATTATTTTATGCACACTGAGATATGAAACAAAAATTTATTTTCCCCATCATTTTGCTTCCTCGGAAATAGTTGTTAGCAGGAATTCTTGCTTTACAAAACAAACAAACAGACAGACAAACAAGGAGATGCCGGGATGGTGCTGCATGTTAAAAGCTCATTTGTAGCCCGGAGGTCTGACGTTTGTATCCCGGCTCTGGCCTGTGCAGATCTATGTGCTGAACTGGGGTGTGCCCTCAGGTCAGTTCTCACCAGGGCGAGCTTTCCATGTGGGAGGCCCCTGGCCTGCACAGCCTGCACCCACCTGAGGCGTGAAACTATATCGAAAACTAATGACGTCCAACTATGGAGACTGCTCTGGGCCCTCCCTCGTCTCTCCATCTTTCTCTTTCTCTCTTCAAAACAATAAAAATAAACCTTAAAAAAAAAACTATAAGAATATCAACTAGAAAATATTTGTTGATTGTCTTACATGTTACTAGGCACTGAGAGTAATATTTAAAAAATTTAAAAATAATAATGGCCTATTATTCATTCATCCAAGAGATACTTAGCTGAGTGTATATTATATCCCAGGCATCTGCTAGATATTAGAGATTTAAAAAATAAAATGAACAACTAAGATTGATCTCTTAAGTAGTCCATAGTCCAAGAATTTACTGCCTAAATCAGTGGTTCTCAACTGGTGGTGATTTTGCCACCCAGGGGACATTTGGTAGTATCTGGAGAAATATTTGATTAGCACTGCTGGAAGGTCTGGGGATGCTACCAGAGTCTGATCTAAGTCAACTGTGTACTATTAATGGGCAGAGGGCAGGGATGCTCATAAACACCCTCCAACGCACAGGACAGTCCCCACACCACAGAACCATAGAGCCCAAAATGTCAATACGCTGAGGCTGAGAAATCTTGCGGTCCCACCAGGCCCTTCGTTAAGAAGAGAACACACTCTCCAGGTTGAATGAACCAAGCAGGCACTCAAGCCACCTCCTGCCCTCCCCGGACCAGATGGGCTGAGAGAGCAGGTGCTCTAGCTGGCGGTCCCATTCAGGCAGGGTATGCACAGTGACACTGGTCAGAGGAAGGTCAGCGATTCTGCCATCTGGTCCCAGCAGTTCCAAATTTAACAGCCCAGGCCAGAGGGCATGTCCAGTTAAAGCAGGCTGCTCCAGAGAGCTCACCTGAGTCTTTTCATTGAGAGCAACCAGATTCCTACAGTCAATGCACAACATGCACAAATCCTCTCAACTATTACTAAAAAGAACTTAAATAGCATTTACACCTAAGTTGAAACTACTATAAAAGTTTTGTGCAGTCTTTCTTATGTGTATATATTAACTATAAGTTTAAATATTAAGAAGTAGCCTTATAATCATGTTGTTCAATCATGCCACAAGCCACATATGGCTCTTTAAATTCAAATTAGTTGAAATTAGAGTACATTCCTCAGTCACACTTGTCACGTTTAAAAGGCTCATTGGCGACATGAGCCTGCTGGCTACCAAATTGGATAGTGTAGATGTAGAACATGGCCATCCTCACAGAAAGTTCCACTGGCTAGGGCTCACTTAGAAGCCATTTGTAAGGATCCTCACCAGTATGCTATTATTGCTAAAAATAGCTTGTTTCCTAGCAGCTGAGGTACCGGGGCAAATGCTTTGCGTTATCTCATTATCATTGTTAAAAAGATAGACACATTCTGCTGGGGGACCATCTCTTGTCAGACATGGAGTTTTGTGAAGAGTTTATGCAATGGATGCTGGTAACACATCAGAGGATTGAAACTGATTTTCCAGAAGGTGTAACAATGTAAAATTCAAGTAGGTAACGCCTATAAGGCATTTCTGATTTAAGTCAAGTGTGTATTGTTAAATATTAATTCCATTAAGGTGTGTCAACAGGGAATAATGATATGTGACCCAAATATATTTCTTTCTGATAATTGAGTGTAATGGGGAACTAGCATTTTAAGTATCTCGTCTGAGGACGGGGTGGATGACAGGAGGCAGGGAGGATCAGGATGACCTGGGGAACTCTTGCCGAATATGTGTGCTGCACCCACGTAGTATGTCAGCCTGATAGGGTGGGTGGGTGTGTAGCAAAGGTAGAGCACATGTATATTTTGTAAAAGTCCCTATGTAATTTCACTGTCCCCAATCCATGTGACTAGTGTTTAGGGATGAAAAGGAAAATTACTGTGATGGGGGAGGATGTGTGGCTTAAAAAAGACACCTTAGCCCAACCTCTAGATATGATTTCAGACACCTTGGGTGGCCCAGGTGTCCACTCGGCCCTCTCTCACTGACCCACTGATTGTTCCCATGACCCCGCCCCTAGGTCATGTAGAACTATCACGTGGGTTTAGAACAACTGCCCTTGGCATTTCCTTCCAATATCAGGTGTCCCTAGCAAACATTTGCATGTGATCACAATCTGTTCTGGGATGAATTTTCTGATCAGGGCCTGAAATGGTAACATTGTGCTGCTGATCCAAGGGCGTGTCACATGCACAGAGGATGCACTGGCCAAACAGGACACCCAGCCGAGGAAGTTCTGAGGTCCCTTTTGTATTTTTTGCTCAGGTGGAAGGGTGCCCAACTGTCACAGAAAGGTAGGCTGAGGGTGTATTCAGGGCTAAACGTATTCTCCGGAAGGACCCGGTGAAGTTCTAGATAACTGTTTAGACTGCGAGTTCAGAGTTCAGGCATAGAGTGGGGCTCACTTCTGTTACTATTAGAAGTCTTGTACTATGGAGACGACTAACTGTCATCAGATTGGTAGCTAACTCTGCTGATGGATAGAAAACTTCAATTCTTGTCCCTTCAGCCCTCCTTTAAACTAGAATTTCATACCATATTTTCAAGGCATATTAGCTTTGAATGGATCTATGTTTGTTTACATTTTTGTTTTTTCTGTTATGTATTTAGAATAGCCCTATTACATTCTGCATTTTCCTCATTCCTGGTTTTAAATTTTCTCCTGTTAGAAATTCAGTTTTCCTTTCATAAGTAAAATGTTTATCACTTGGGGTATTTAAAACATAAGATGGGACTCATGTCATTGGGGACCTATCCAGAATATAGACCTTTGGTAGCATGATGTACAATATATTACATAAGTAAAAAATATCCCACTACCCCCAGCAGACATCCAACGCTAACTTCCTACTTCCATTTAGGGCAGCAGAATATGTTAGTGTGAAGATGACGAGAAGGGATGAAACTGTGAGAAGATTGGAGCAGATTGTAAATCAGGAGTTTGTTTCATCCCTAAAAAATCTTTGTGAACGTTTCTCCTGTGAATGCCCTGTGTGTGAGGCATCAGAGGTATGAAATGCTCTAAGATTCTGGAAGCCAGTTAGGGTTTGTCTTCTCTACATTATCCAGCTAGAGGGGAAGGAGAATCTTAAAGCCACAAATAGTTGTGAGCTTAAAAAATCCAGTCATCTTTCTAAAGGAAGAAGGAAAGGAGAAAGGGCTCTAGAGTGGCCCACTAGAGACTGCATTGTTCATTAACAAATACTAAGGGCCTCTTATGTGCCAGACACTGTGGTCTGGGGAGCTGGAATGGCACGATAAAAATATATATTTGGTCTTTGCTCCAGTTTCTGGCACAGGTTCAAAAATCCTTGGCATTTTCAGTCATAGGAGTGTCCTTTGTATTCTAATGAGGTGACTAAAGACAGGAGCACTTAGTTTCAGGATGGGTGCTCATCACCAGAGGAACTAACCATGTGATGAAAGGGTTAGAAATGTCAGCCCCACTGCCAACCTCTGGGGAGAAGAGAAGGGCTAGAGATTAAAATCGATCACTAATAGCCAATGATTTAGTAAATTACACCCATGTAATGAAGCTTCCATAAAAACTCTGGAGCAGTGTGACTGAGGGAGCTTTTCAGTTGGTGAACAAGCTGACACACTGGGAGGGAGGCACATGTGAAGCATGGGAGCTCTGCATCTTCCTCTCTCCATACCTTTAGCTCTGCATCTCTTCCATGTGGCTATTCCTTAGATGTATTTTTATCATAAAACTGTAATGAAAGTACAGAGCTTTCCTGAGTTCTTTTTACTCTAGTGAATTACTGAACTTGAGTTGGGTTGTAGGAACCTCCAGATCTGCAGTCAGTAGCACAAAAGTGTGGGTTCCCTAGGGACCCCTTTTATGGCTGGTATCGAAGTGAGACCGAGCCCTTGAGTCAGCACTAAGTCTGGGTAATTAATATTGTATTGAATAGAATTATTGGACCTTCACTTTGGTGTCAGAATTGGAAAGTTGATCAGTGTTGGAATGACATATGGAGATAACAAGGTGAACAAGTGCAGACATGTTTCTGCTTCTATAAAATGTACAAATACCTCAATGAGTTTGTTGGGTTATTTAGCATGATGCCATATTACATCCAACTGCCCCTCCAGGTTGTTCACCCTGGTCTTCAAGGTTGACCCTTATGCACCACATTCATGGACACCCTGCTTTCTTTCTTTGGTTGGATTTGACCAATGGGGATCCCTGGAAGGAAACTGAAGGGAAGAAGGTGAGTAAGGTCAGGGTATTTATTACCCTCACTCCCTCCTTGCATGAATGCATTAAGTAATGTCTCTAGATCAAGCTTCTCAAATCTGTGGCCTCTGGGCCACATGTGGTCCAAGACCACTTTGAAAGCCAACACAAATTAGTAAACTTCCTTACAACATTATGAGATTTTTTTTTTTTTTTAGTTCATCTGCTATTGTTAGTGTTAGTGTATTTTTATTTATTTTTTTTAAGATCTAGAAATTTTTTTTATTCTTGGGTTCACTATGTTTTTTTTTGTTTGTTTGTTTTTGTTTTTTTATTATTATATTTTATTGTTAAATTTAATGGGGTGACATTGGTTGGTAA